>OOFC01033515.1:0-11220 GCA_900323345.1 Pseudochromis fuscus | reverse complement strand
CAGGGATTGTCCAGATGGGAATAAGGAACAAATGATTAGATTTTGGAAGTGATCCGGATCACCGTCTGGATCCAGGAATTTTTTGAAGGATTCTTTAACATTGGGAGATAGGACCATATGTGACATTTATGCATATGACTCCAACAAGAATGGTCAAGACACTTTGAAAAAAAATACAGGACAAGTTTCTAACATGGTCTACAATATATCAAAGATTGATCTGGATAAAGGAATAATTTCAGATAATATGATCCAGAATATGAAAAAATCAATATTTGAAACTTGCATCAAAAACAAATAAAACATGCAACAGACATCTTTAAACAGCCACGACGCTGTGGAACTAATATTGATATAAATAAACGCAAGACTAATACTAGTAATATCTTTGGTGGAAGTCACAATATGGAAGAAAATGTTGTGCTTGGCGGAGGTCTGTTTGTGTTTGTTTGTGTTTGTGTCCAGTGTAATAACGTTTCCTTGACATGAATATTTCCACTGAAATTCTTTCTTCCAACCACAACATGCTTATGTAATAATTGAGGTGTTGGTATAAGCACTTAACTCTACAAATAGTTTTACACATTTCTAAATAAGGTTCCATGATCCCAGTTATACCTGGTTCACCAGTTGAATGCCTCTAATTAAAAGCAGCAGCAGTTAAAAAAGGTTTGGTTTGCATAAGCACTAACTTCATTTAGTTGTAATATCAGAGTGAACAGTGAGCCTGTTATCAGTCAGCTGCATTGTTTCATCTGGATCCCATCATTCATTAGCAGGCAATTTCAATTCAGTGCAGCAATGACAAGCTCTGCTATTAACAATAAAAAATAACACATAAAGAGGAGCTTTAATGGTAATTGCTGCAGAAAATGTAGACAATAATTAGTATCAAAATAGGGTTTGATTGAAAATCCTGAGATTTATTGTATGTTTAAATGTCTTGTAATGCTTTTATTATCTTTTAGAATAAAATGATGGCATTGTCATCGTTCACCTTCAGGCTTCTTCAAATCATCTCGCTCAAAGGGATCGAGTCCCATCTCATGCTTTTCATCATCACATGTCAGTTGAATGAAATCCCCTTCAACATTTGTTGTGGAGGTCTGGCACATGTGAATTTGTTATTCTCACTCTTTCTCTCTTCATCCATCAGATGCAATGTTTCCGGCCTCGCTGAGTGTGAGTTTGATGAAACTTTGTGAACTCTTCTGCCAGTTTAAAAATGACACTTCATGACCAACAATGTAATTACAGGTCAAAACAAAGCAACCTTTTTCAGCTGATTGTTGCAGTGAGGGAGTGTAGCATTTTGCAGAGGACAAATGTTGCACTCGGCTGTTGCCGTGTCACTTCTTGTCACTCTTTTTCCAAAGTCATCCCACGGTGTAATGCATCCAACTGCCATCATCTGCTCTTTGCTCTCACCACTTTAAACCAAACAGCGAGCTGAAACAATGTTTGCGGACGGGATTGGCACCGGGTCCATCTGAAAAAGAAATACTGACACTTCCAAGGCAAACAGCACATTGAACAAGATATATTGTATATATGAATGTTCATGCAAATTTGACCAGAATTTCAGTCTCATTCATTATCACTACTCAATTGCTATTGCATTTTGACATCATGCTTGTTCAATCTGGAGGAGAGCAGCTGTGAAAAACTGAAGTTAGAGCAGAAACTAGAACAAGTGCAGAGTGATTAAGAGAATAAATGTTTAATGACTGTTTAAATGACTAAAAGTGGCATAAAATCAGAAACCAATACCTGACTCACTCGCTGTTTCTGCTTTCCTTTATAGACTTGAGCCATTAATGCAACAAGGCACAGCTGCATGTTTCACATACACTTCATTTACCCAGCAGGAGTTGTAACAATCTCCTCAAAGTGTCAGGGAAAAATAAGTTGTGTCTAAAAAAAATCACGAGCCACATACATTCAAATGTATTCAAATATCATGTATACTGCAAAATTGCCACGTTAGAAAGACCAGTTTCCATAACTGAGGATCAGACCAGCAAGGCCCACGTCTTGGTCTGCTGCCTGGTCCACAGTGTGAGACGAGACGGCAAAATTTACATGACTCACTTTCAGTTGGAGTTTCTGTACATTGATCAAATTTACTTGTGGCTCTTGTGTTGTTTCCTGCTCTTCAAGCAGCAATCAAATCACTCTGAATCTTCCCTCTCAGCATGAGTAAGGGAGAACATGGGACTGAGATTGGCCTCCTCGTGCGTTAATGTTACACCTCATCTCTGGGCATGGCTGGAGGCAACAACATGTTTTCCTCACAAGAGGTTGATAAGCGAATACTGATTCTTATGCAGATGAGAGCAGTGGCGAACACAGACCTTTCTCCAACCTGCCTCGCAATGTTGTTATCATTTCTGCTCAAGGCACTTTTATTTATGTTTAATAGAGAATTGCATCAACTTCCCCCTCTAGTCCACCATTATATACATAGCACTCACCCACAAGGACATGAATAATTGATCGGCACGAGTACTGTGGCCGAGGTTACAGTGTTTGTTGAAACAGTTTGGCTTCTGAATGAAGGGTTGGCGTGTGATGTTCGCACCTTTGCAAAGTACTTTTCTTCAATGTAAAGGCTCTTGTGGCCAAAATGCAGAGAGTAAATATGGATTAACAAAAATTATAACAAGCCAGAAAAAAGTATAAAGTGGTCTATCTGAATGTAGTCGGCCAAAGTGATTAAACATTTAAATACTTAGAAATGGAATAAAACTTTCGAGGTGTTTCATCATCACTATGTTGCTAATATGCCTCATAATTAACCAGGTTTTCTCAAATTAACCACTCCATCAAACTCTAATCATGTCTTCAAAGGTTGGTTCACTCAAACTAGTCATATTTTCTCATTTATTGGACACTGTCCTCTCAAAAAGGTGACCTCTAGTTATTTCAGCAGATACCTTAACACATTTCTAATCATCAAGTAAAAAAAATAAATAAAATAGAATAAAGAATAACTATGGAGGTGGCTGGATGGGCCAACAAAACATGAGAATGAGTTTGTCATAAAATCTTACATCTTCTTAAATTTCTCAGATATTTTCTCTGAATTTTCTGGTTTGAGAAAAAATAGAAAAATCAAGTCAAGATGAACAAAACATTGCTAACCATCCAAATTTACTCTTATGCAGGAGTGATGAATAATGAATCCCATCCCATCATAAATTGCAGGCATGTGACAGATTAGTACAGGTAACACCCATAAAACATCATATAAAGACAGTTCATGCTGTAAAAAAAAAACCTCAAAAAGAAGAAAAACAGCAGTAAAATCAAGGTTTTGTTAAATCAGCTAAAAGCTACTATGTGACCTTCCAGAGCATCAGTGCTGAAGTTACAGAAAAACAACAACAAAAATTAAGCACTGAATAAATATTAGTGTTACTGTAAATACAGAGACGGAGAGTCACTGAAATAAACAGCTCATAAGTTGGCATGAAAATTACAACAAAAACTGTCCTGTCCAAGCCAAGGCTCCCTGTTGACAGCTGGCAGAGGACAGGAGGAGGTGGTGTTGTGGTCGTAAGTAGACCTAAAATATAGAAATGTAGAGGCGGTGCCAGCAGGTGTCCAGTCAGATGCTGCACCTGTGTGAAAGTCTCAAAATTATTCTACCAAAACTTGGGGTTTTATTTACTTCACAGGGTTCCTGGGTTCTCGATATAGCAGTACTGTAAAGATCTCAGACTTACCATCTTACACTAGAACCTGGAACTGAACACCTGATGAAGCCAATTATGGATTTTCTGGGCAGGTCCATCTGGGAAACATTTGAACATTAAAAAATAAAAAAATTACATATCCCATCTTAACTCAGTGGAGGTGAATGGAGTTGGAACAATGTCTCTGTTACACTGAATAATAGTGACTAGATAAACACTAATTAATCATTCATTTTAATGTTTAATGAATCATTCAAAGTGACATTGTCTCTGGTAAAACAAACACAAAACAAAACAAAAAAGATTAATACGTCAGTTTTCAGGGCCAAGAAGATTGTGGGTTTGAACCTTGGCTCAGACCATTCTGTGTGGAGTTGTTGTTGTCCCTGTGCAGGCCTGGGTTTTCTCTGGGTTTTCTCTGGGTTTTCTCTGGGTGCTCTGTTTTCCTCCCACAGTCAGAAGACATGCTTATTAGGTGAATTGATGAGTCTAAATTGACCATAGGTGTGAGTGTGAGCACGGATGGTTGTCTTTGTGTGTTAGCCCTACAATAGGCTGGAGACTTGTGCAGGCTGCACCCCGCCTCTCGCCTATTGCTAGCTGGAATAGGGTCACTGGAGCCTATCACCAATGCCCAATTGGATAAGCATATATAGGAGGTATAGGAGATGAATGAATAAATGAATTGTAAATTTTCAATGCTGTGAGCAGCACAAAAAGCGTTCACTTCACTAAAACTATCTGCATGGGTAGGTACCACTGAAGGTAAATGCTGGCGTCTTTTGAGTAATTTGGTTTTCACCGACCCTTTCATAAATTTACTCTAACTTCCCAAAAACCAGCTCAACTGCAGAGCAGGAGTTTTCTACTGGGATGAATTTGGCCTGCATGTCGTCCATTAAGAAAATGAGATTCAGAAGGAATTCAGCTGCCTGAGACAATATGAGAAAACACTCTCACATTCAATAATATGTAGAAGGCAACATAATCCAACTGGGATAATGAGATTCCCGCAGCAACAGGGTGTGTCTGAATGTCAGGCTGACATTAGTGAATGTGGGTGATATCCACTGAAGGTTACTGAATGCTAGACAAAATTTCTGATGTTCTGTGCGGCTTACTCATCAAGCCATTACAGTTGTTCAGCCGCTCAGCAGGTTGATCCCAACAGACTACGCAACATGGTTGTCAGGGAGACCAGCGCATCTCCATATATACCTGGCATTAACATGCATCTCTTATCTTGATTGTGTCTGGATGTGGTTTATCTGGATTACCTTTGGACCTGACATTAATATCTGACGCCAGCATTGCCTAAAATCAGGTTGCTTTTTTCCTTCACAAAATACAAATTTTTGCATTATATTTTTCTTCTTCTTCTTCTTCTTCTTCTTCTTCTTCTTCTTCTTCTTCTATTTAAATCTTTTACAAAGACTGCAAACAATGTCATATAAACCTTTTTCTTGACATGTTAGAAGATATATATTTTTTTTAATTATTGGCATATCTCAGAAAAAACCCTGCTCTCTCATGGTTAACTGAATCAGCTGTTATCTGCACATATAAGAGTAACAGTAAAACTAAAAGTAACTATAATGATCAAATTTAGATCAAAGGATTTTAAACAACAACAACAACAATACATTTTATTTAAGGTGCCTTAAAATATAGTAAAACAGCAATAAAGTGCAACAGTGTAGTCATTCCAGTCCTGAGTTTTACAGAGAAAGTGCCTGCATATGAAAAGGTGGGTTTTGAGGTGGGATTTCAAGGAGGTGAGGGAATCTGAGTTTTTTTTATGTCCTGAGGCAAAGAGGGGGAGGGCGAGCTCCTGAAGGCTCTTGGGGGTGTTGTTGATTGCCTTGAATGTAAGAAGCAGAATTTTATAATTTGATAGGAAGCCAATGGACTTGCTGCAGGACAGGTGTTATATGGCTGAAGGAGGGGGTGTGGGAAATAATGCCAGCTGCAGAGTTTTGAACCAGTAAGGTAAACCACAAAGGAGGGACTTACAATAATCCAGCTGGGATATGTGGACCAGAATTGCAATACTGTTGGGTAAGACATACTTTTAACTATTTCAAAATAAAAGCAGACTATTTAAAATTTGTGGACAAAAAAATCTTATATGTAAAACATTGTAGAGAGCCTGTCTTTAACCTAGGGCCTGTGTCCCGAGGCAACAGATTTAGTGCCGGGAGTTTGTAACCCACCAACAATTAACACTTGTGTGAAGGGCTTTGAAAATAAAACTGCTGCCCGTGGACTATTTTGGAACTGGCCTTTATTTGCTTATATGGACAGTGATCCCAGCCATTATTAGACACAGGCTTTTAATGAATGGCATTAGTGTGGACCCTCTTTCACATCAGTGAACACTTCCTGAAAACAATAATAATGACACTTTACCGACACTGCATGTTGACTGCAACTATAGAAGTCTCTTCATATATCAAAACCAGTGGCCAGCATCTTAACAGAGAAGTTGTATTAAACTGCAAACCACAGATCTCCTGTGAAAAGATACTCCCACACACTCACTTGGAGTGAAAATATTTCACAGAAAATATAACATTTAATACAACATTTAAACCCTGAACCCACTTTTAGTTTAGTGACTTCAGCAGCTGACATTGCGTTATATAGATGTTTTCACAGTGTGGGGGTATCAAAACAAGAGAGAGCAGCCTTTTCTTCAACGGTCAAATCAAGGAGCAGCTCTTACTTTCCATCTGGTGTGACACAAACCACAGCCACAATGAGACAGAGAAATCTTACAACATGTGCCTCGCTGCATATTCTGTTAAGTATCCATATTTCTTACAATGACCCGAAGACCACGCACTCTTTGTTTGGGTCTACAGGGAATTTCCATTTAAACAGCATCATTAAAAATGATAGAAAGAGAGAGAGAGGCAGGAACAAATGGAGAAAAACTGACACATAGATTTTCTTTAATGCTGTGCTCAAAATCATTTCCTCTGGCACCACATGTATGCATGACTTGGCATCAAATATAGAAAGTAAAGCAACCTGATCATTTAATTTAATTTAGTTGAGTTGCTCTGTAGGGATCACTGCATGTGGATGCGATATATGAAACGGCTCTCAGCATAGCTCTTCTGATAAAGAAACCCATTCAGAGGTTAATGAGTTGAGCGGAGTTAATGATTTTCTCAGACACACACATCAAACACATCCATATAAATACACACATGTACACGTTGTTTTTTATAAAAAATATTTATTGGTTGAGATTTGTCATAAACAACAGGATATCCAAGCAGTTAATGCAAAGAAAACGTGAAACCCATTCCTCGCACAGACCAAGTGCTGTTATCGACGCTTTAGATGTCCATAAATAAACAGCAGTGCAGGAGAAGAACAGAAGGGTAGCAGTAATCTAACATGCAGATACAGACGTGTTGAGCTCTGTGCCCGCTCTCAGGCAGCATCCTGTCTGCCTGCTGCATGGGATTATTTACAGAAACCGTTAACTGTGGGAAACAATTATGCTACGGATCTATGTTTTTTTTTTAATTGAATAAATTAAGCTTCAAATAGTCTTCATGCTTCTTATCGGCACATATAGAATATGTCTAGTATATGTGTATGTGTATATGTGACCTTATTTATTTATTTATTTTTTAAAAAAGGAAATTCATCACCAGGAAACAGCTTGGGGCCCACATTCATTTCCTGTTATATTAGAAATTATTGCACCTGGTATGAAATGTTTATGTTGAAATTTTTCATATGAAGTCATTTGGGATGTATAGCAATCTGAAGCTCAATGTTTGCAAGCATTAGCAAAAAACAAAAATGTGTTTCTTTCAATCGATGTGCTGCAATAAACAGTATTGCTCACAGGAGTCAAGGCAATTTTTAAATCATGTAAATATTTTACGTTCTATTAAACTGAAACTCTGAGGGAAGCACAGCTGGACAATCCTAAACAGAATCATCAAATCAAATCAATCTTTATTTATAAAGCACCTTTCACACAATTCAATTTGTGACACAAAGTGCTGAACATTTGAAAAAAAAAAACAAAAAAAACACTTGTCACATGATGTGACGCACACACACATGCATGCACACATACCCCCACCCCCTACTACTCCCCTCACCTCCCTCAACCCCCCAACATTTGAAAACAGTCTAAGCTTAAAATGCAATTGCTTGGCACTCACGACCAGGAGTGCCAGAAGATGCGATCCTGAGTAGCTGAGCTGCACCATCCAATTTATGTAACATTCTTAGTTTGCTTGCAAATAAGCAAAGCAGCTTGCCAGTTATCAGCAGTAATAGCTAAGGTTTTAAATTAGTTTGGTCCAACTACTGGGTCCAACTGTAGTCAATCTATCACTAATTGTTGCAAAAAGACAAATATACGTTTCCTTTTGGCTTCCTGAGACTGATCCAACTTGATATCATAAAAAAAAAATCACATTAAACTTATTTAACTTTCAGCTGCAGTAAATTAATATGTTTGTAGAATTGGCCCCCTTGATGTTTTTTCATCACAGATGCATTGTTGCCTTCAGATACAGTCTGCTCTCAAAGGGTTCTGTTTGAAACTGTGCAGCTGAGGTCATATGGTCGGCACCCTCATGATAACCTCCCTTTTTTAAGTCTTCCGCCATTTTGTTTCCATTCGAGGCCTGCACCTGCTCGCCGCTGTTAGGACTGACATCCTGCCTCAGCTCAAGGCCAGTGCTGTCACAAAAGAAATGTTGGACATGTTGTTTACCTCGATCTGTTGACAGGTTCTTTGAAGCAAAGTGGCCTTTAGCAAAATAATTCAACCAATTCTTCTTTTCAATAGTTTTTCATTCGGTCTAGTTTTAGTTTTTTGCATTAACCCTCTCAGCCTTGGGCTTGGCTCCTCCCCCAATAGGCTGCTCTGTAAAGACCACCTGATGGCCTTTGATCTCTCTCTCGGTGTTACCCAGTTACCCTTATATCAACCACACGGTGGTGACTTGGTAACTGTTTTGCTCTGCTTAAGTTATATTTTGCTTTTAGTTTTGCTACATCTTGCCTTTCTTTACCTTTATTTTCAGGCTTTATTTCATTTCCCTTTGGTTTTCTGTTTGACCTTTGACCTTTTGTGGCTGGTTTCCATATTTGACTCATTTTTGTGTTTTTTTGTGGTCCATCCCAGAGTTCCTGTTATGTAATTTATGCTTATGTATCCTCAGTTTCTTGGTTGTTTAATTGAGATTTTTCTTTGAGTGAAGCTGAGTGCCACACTGTGGTGGAGCCTGGCACTGATGGCGAGGTCCCCTCCCACTTTAAATGTTTTAAAGCACTTTGGGACACACACAGACTTCACCAGTTAGTTTGCTGTGACGTCTGCGGTGCTGTAGCTTACTGCAGGTGGAGCAGAGAGGTGGTACCCCCACACATTCACTGTCCCGCCAAAAGTGGCCTTGACTCTCATTCTTTGATTTGTTTCCTTAGTTTAGGTTTGACTGAAGTTTTTATTGCACATGGATTTTAAACAAAAGTCTCATTTGTAACCCTGCGCTGGTCATGTGGGGTGCTCTGTCACCCAGAATTTTTTATATGCTTGAAATTGCTAATTGGCACCTTGTATGTTGAGAGCTACAAGGCATTCAAACTGTTGAGCAGACACTGCAGAGATGCCCTGAAGCTGCAGTATGACTATTTTTTATATAATTGTAACACTATACGCATATTTTTATTGGGGTGTGTGAACCCCCCAGGTGACTATAAATGTTTGGAAATCCCAGGTGACTAATGCAGGGTTAATTATAACTAATACACTTTGATATTTTCTGAACTTGTTCCTTTGGTTTGTGTTAACGTCGTTTTCCACAGTCCTATCCCTGCTGCTCACTACTTGTTTATTTCAATAAAATGTTTGTCTATTGTTTGGAAGAATACGTCTCTGACCTTCTGAAATCCTCATGATCCTGTGTACCCTAAGGTGTCCACATCCATTTGCACTCCTGCTGTTGTCGTGCTCATGTGTTTTTAAAATAATTTTTAAGTCCACCCTCCATGCGCCACATTCGTATTGCCCATGGTTAGTTCTGTGGTAAGAGTCAGCCAGAGCCCATTAGGCAATATAGATAAATGCTAAGAGCACTGTGGCCTCCAGGGGGCGCTACTAAATCGGGAAAAAAATCACCTTGAATAGAACTAGTTAGGACTATTAGATCTTGAACGAAAGTGTGTTAAAAAAACTTTCAGGTTGTGGAGGTACAGTGGAAGTTCAAATCCTTTTCAGTATGGTGAAGAGGATTTTGAAATGTTGTCTATTTACTACTGTTGTAGAAATCTACAGGAAAAATGCTGAATATTTTAAAAGTAAAAAACAGTTGAATGTCAGCATAGATGCCCTGTTATGTTTTTCAGATCAATACAAAGAAATCAAGAAAAGTAGTAGCGTGCAGTTAGGAAAGCAAAAAATACCCCCCCATGGTGCTGGCTAAATGCAGCGTGGACCTTCTTTCTGTCGTGCAGTCAGGACAGAACATAACTGCAGTCACTGCTTAAAAGGCACTGAATCAATTTCATCCATGTGTTACACATATAAAAGTAAAAAAAACAACATTTACTCATGTATTTCCAAGCACACGTCGTGACCTTTGGCCCCTGCAATCCAATGGAGAAACATCTGTTTTAGCTTTGACTGGTTCAATATAGTTTTACCTACAGATGTCATTAAAAGTTTAAATGAGTCACAAAACTTTTATCTGTAAATGATGAATTTACATGTTGTTGCTATGTTGTACTGTTTTTGAGTTATAACAGTTGTAGTGTTAGAGTTTTGTGTGCTGCCTGTCAGGTTTAATAATGTGTGTGTATTGCACACATGACCAGCAGAGGGCAGCAGAGCAGAGGAGACGGGGGAGAAATCCCAGGAGGAGGTTGCTGCTCTCTGCAGCTTTCTCTCTCATTCAGTCCAATGGAGAAAGCAGTGAAACCCACTCCTGTTTGAGCTTCCACTGTGTCAACATAGTTTTACCTACAAACTTCATTAAAGTTTTAAAAGAGTCAGGAGACTTTGATCTTCACTCAGTCATCTTCTATGCCTGTTTTCTCCACACTTGGGTCTCAGGGGTCTGTTGGAGCCTATCCCAGCTGTCATCGGGCAGGAGGCAGGGTACACCCTGGACAGGTTGCCAGTCTATCCCAGAGCTAACACAGAGACGAAAAAACATTCACACTCCCACCTATGGTCAATTTAGCCTATTCAATTTACCTAACAAGCATGTCTTTGGACTGTGGTAGGGAACCAGAGTACCCGGAGAAAACCCACGCATGCACATGTAGGACATGCAAACATCTTTGCATCTTTAATTCTTGTATTGACATGTTTTTTCTATCTTGTACCGTTTTTGAGTTGTGACAGTTTTAGTTTGAGAGTGTTTTCAGCCGTTTCTCAGCGTTTACAATGGGTGTGTATTGGGGACTGCTCTCCCGCTCTGAGCAGGTCACGTGACCTAGAGTGCAGAGAGAGGAGAGGGAGAAGAGAGGGGAGAAGGAA
>OOFC01033513.1:9852-22324 GCA_900323345.1 Pseudochromis fuscus | reverse complement strand
CGCTAAAACTGGGGCTAAGTCTGGCCCCACTTCCCCACCGACTAAGTGGCGACTACTCCAGGAGCTGGAGCAGCGATGGTGGAAACACACAGCTAGCTATAGTAAAAGAGTGGAGTAGTGATAATACGGTTTTGGCTCTGGATCTCAGTGTAGACTTGTAAAACAGCACTTGTATGCACATGATGAGCTTCTCTACTTCAGGATTATTACAGCGAGGGTGCACTTCGCAGTCATGTGTGATCAGGAAAGACATCGCAATTTCCCAAAACTGAATAAGTACCGCACGTAGTGATGCAACACTGCTTTGTTAACTCAATATTGTTTTAACTAGAATTTCCGCTGATAAAAATGTTTTTTTCATGGACTGATAGTAACAGGGTAACAGCAGTTTGTTAACAGCGGCTAGCTTGCTAGCGGCCGGTTCTCGGTCGTTCTTGTTTGGTAGAAAAGGGGCTGGACAGGACACCTGTCCTCAAAATGCAAAACCCTGAACCTGTGTCATAAAACGTGAAGTTAATTACACATGACCACAAACTACGTAATTATAAACGTGTAAAGATCTGTATGCATGCAAATTGTCCTTTGTGTACACACTGAGCTTCTGTATGATAAGTGGTCATTTGGATATTTTCTTTTGGGGGGGGAGTGCACGTGCACGTTGGTGGTGCGTCAGCTGCGTTGGGAAATGGGAGGTGGTGCGCGGTCTAAAAAGTTTGGGAACCGCTGCTGTAGTCATGTAGTCATATGCAAGGCCTGTGTGTGGTGCTGTAAAGCTGCCACAGAAACACAGCAAAACAGAGAAGAAGATACGGAGCATGCGCATAAAACTCGTGTGACATGTGCATCAAAATTGTATGAGGCAAAAAAATAAAAAATAAACAACACTCACAACACACACATTGCTCACGGTAGTTGTATATTTTTAGAAGCAGTAGCTGCTGCAGCACTAAAGTGATGCTGTGTTGTGCCATTGTTACTGTTATTGTCGGGAGTTGCACATGGGAGTAAAGGGAGAGGCGGAGCTACGGCAGCACTGTTTCAGGAGAATGTGTATTTGCCATCCTCATGGAGACACAGCAGATGGCGTCTTCAGACTCTCACTGTAGGACCCGCTTTCAAAAAGTATTGTTTTTGGCTCCCAAAACACTGTTTCCGTGTGGACGTCAGGTGTAAACGATAAAAAACTTTACCGTTTACACTGAAACCCGTCTCTGTGTGGACGGGGTCTTAAGGGACCCGGACCCCTACCACGGATCAGGGGAGCTGGAGAAAGTGGCCCCCCCAATGAATTATTTTTGACTCCTCCCATCACCTTTGCAACATCTAAGCTCATTCTCCAAATTAAAACTCATTTGATGACACCAGTGGGACAGGAGAGACTGAATGGACTTGCCATGTTGGCCATACAAAATGAGAGAGCAAAGAAAATGGACATACAGAGCATCATGGACGAGTTCGCAGAGCGCAAGGCTCGTGGTATGGCCTTCAAATAGCGGTGAGTAGGCCTATAGCACTTCATATTAAAATGGTGTTTGTGGGAATGTGGCCACTGTGCCAGTTTTACTAAACTTTACAGCTATTGAGACAGGTTCTGAGTTGAAATAAAGTGGGTGTCAAAATGATGCGGTCGCTATCCGTGGTGCTGAACTGCTTTGAAGTTGTGTTGTTTTATTATTAGAGACCATGTAGCCTTATGTTTTTGTTGTTCTCGTGGTTTGTTAGACTTCATGTCCGTTTGATGGACTCCAAAATGACAGAGTGATTCTCCGTGGTGCCAAAGCTTGTAAGCCCTGCTGTTGCTGGCATGTTTATGTTGTAAAATGATGTTATCATGACCTTTATTATTTTATCTAAGTTATTTAATGGGATTTTGTGCAGGTATTTCAGTTGAGCCAGATATGTTGCTACATCAAAAGGACTTTTCACAGTAAGAGAAATATATATTGTCATGATGGCCATAATTAACTGCCAGAGAGGACTGACATAAAAGTAATCCAACGATATTGGTTTAACCAGAACAGTGACTGCTCCTCTGCTGCAGCAGTAGTGCAGCATACACTACACAGGCCACAGTCACCTGATCCAGGTCCTTCTTTGTCTGGTCCTCCATGTTTCGGATGTCATCCATCGACAGATGAATCCATTCGTCTATCGTGCAGAACAGCTGTCTGTGGAAGTTTGCGAACAGACGATGCTCCACCTGAACACAGAGGACACAGCACAGACACATTTTTCTTTGTTTCATTGTCTGTATATTGACTAAAAATAGGCAACAACTACTACTACTACTACTACTTCACACATTTTGAATAAAGTCTTCCAGCTTCTTCTGTAGTCCAAACCACTTGCATTTAATGGTGACTAGCTTATAGGCACACATGTGTGGGATGTCGGGGTTGTTCGCGAGTTCTTCCTGCAAACAGTTGCACAGAGGAAATAATTAAAAATAAATAAATAAAACCTCCAGGTTTTTAAACTAAGCCATTTCATTTCTCATGAGGTAAGCAACAGTGAAAAGTGAGGGGAGGGGTTGTACCATCCAGCCAGGTCCCAGAGGCCCTCTACCCGTCTTCTCCGACTTAAAGATTGCTGGATCCTGCTCTGGTTTGTAGTCCTGAACATTCAATACAATCAGTGCAGTGATTATCAGTGCAGATGTGGAAAATACATCCTAACAGGCAAGTTGTTGTTATACTGAATCTTAGGTGTTAACTCAACATACAGAGTCAGACTTGAAGCACTAAAAAAAATCTGACATGAAACCACCTAAATTTTTCCCCTTACCTTTGCAGGTATACACGATCTGTCACCAATGTCAATGTGAACAACCTGAACTTTTCCCCAATTCTCTTTATCTAATCCATGCACCTGCAGAGAGGAAAAAAATCAATGCTTCTGTTGTTTAGTAAAGAGGTAAGAAACAACTCAGGCTTCATGGACATGTACAACTGGCACTCACGAAGGATTGGGATTCATCATTTCAAAATTTCTATTATTGAAGAACACTTAAGTAACACTTCATGAATTGGACTTTGAAGAAGAAATTTAAGATAAGATAAGATAAAGATATGAGTCGATTGAGGCCCATTATTAACAATTACAATGTCCTAACACGATTCTCTCTCACATTATTTAACTGTAAAGTATTTCCATGAAGTATATGAGTTGGGTTGAGGGTGGGTTAGTACTACAGACACACATAATGACTTACATTTTCCTGATCTCCCATATCTGTTTTGTGCCACGTCTCGATCTTAATCATTAGGTCATCCTTCATGTAATCGTTCTGCAGGCATTGGAGAGACACATGACACGTCAGTCGGGCAGTTTAATGAAAAGATATGATGCATAAAACATCCACATGAAGCATGGGTATGTGACTGTCATAAAGAGTTACAGCATGAACTCAAACTCACCACTGCAAAGTCTCCTTTCATCATGTAAGCAGTATTCAACATTTATCCTCCATTAGCTCTACTCCCTATACCCCCCTCACAGAAACAGGTTTTTTCTCTTTTCTAATGAATAGTCACTCAAACATGTATAAAGGGCCTTTTTTTTTTTTTACTGTTACGTGAACATTCAAAGATGCTGCTCACACCTGGTTTTAATATGTGTCTCGGGTGATTGCATCACAAGTGAACAGCTCTAAATAAATGACCATCTCCACATGTGGTATGAGTGATTGGAGCTCAGTATTGCGTAACTCGATATGGATGTAAGCAGCCAAGTGTGAACAGGACCAATGAGTCTTGGTGGTCATTTATAAGATAAGATGAGGAGCAACAATGTCAAGACAAAGGGGAAAAATGGATGAATGAGGACTGAAATGCGGACGAGGACAAGCAGGGTATATAGGACAATCCAGATTGTTTCTCGTTTGGTTTTGATCTTGTTAATAAAAAATGAAAAAATAAAGTTTGAAAAAAAAATTTGGTATGTGGACAAGTGTGAACAGGGTTGATGAGACTGAAGCTCAGGTCTGGTTTCATTGGAGACTAGGCCTGTCAATCAAACGGTGATGGCTTTTTTTCAGATGGACCAGCAGATCACTGAGATGAAGAGCTGACTTTAACTAATGACATCGGGAGTGTTGCATTTTTTTGAACCTCTACATTGGCCAGACCAGGCTGCTTCATCCATATACAGTCTACACTTGAAACACACTATATGCATTTTAAAACTGCGTGTAAACAGGGTCAGCATGAAACTAAATGAAATAATACTCACTGTCAGGACTGCATCAGAGTTGAAGGTGGACCATGACGGGAAGAGGATGTACCAGAAAGAGAGGGATGGACAAGCTTTTAGGCAGCTGACAGACATGAAGCTTTTTCTTAAGACTGAACAGTTGGTGCTGATGGAAGCTCGAGGCATCAGCTGAGAATTTACACACAGTGAAACTATCGTCCAACAACTTGTGCGTGGTAGCACTCACTGGTTCTGCAGTAAGGATATGCGTTCCAGGCCTTCTCCTGAAGCACTAGAGAACCTTTCGGAGCAAGTATACTCACAAACTTCGGCACTTTACTGCAGAGACACAAATAGGAAATGTCAGTACCCATTTTTTGGTTGACGTATTTATGAAGGGACTCTCTCTTTATCTGTTTGACAGTATAAGTGGAGCTACAGGTAGGGAATGAGGAAAGACATGGAACAAATGTCCACAACAAACATGCTTTGCTGGATGCACCTGAGGGCCCCATGTTGATGCATTTGAACTGGGGTTAAAACCTTCACGCAGCACTGGCTGTTGGTGCTACATGAAGGTGAAATGGAAACATATTATTATTACTAAGTATATACTGTTTGGGGCGGCACGGTGGTGCAGTGGTTAGCGCTTGTACCTCACAGCAAGAAGGTTCTGGGTTTGAATCTCGGCTCAGGCCTTTCTGTGAGGAGTTTGCATGTTCTCCCTGTGCATGCGTGGGTTTTCTCTGGGTACTCCGGCTTCCTCCCACAATCCAAAAACATGCTTGTTAGGTGAATTGATCAAACTAAATTGACCATAGGTGTGAGCGTGAGCGTGAATGGTTGTTTGTCTATATGTTAGCCCTGCGATAGGCTGGTAACCTGTCCAGGGTGGACCCCGCCTCCTGCCCAGCGACAGCTGGGATAGGCTCCAGCAGACCCCTGCGACCCAAGTGTGGAGAAGCAGGTATAGACGATGAGATGAGATATACTGTTTGTTTCTGTCAACCTCAACTTAGTTCTCGCAGATTCTCGAAGGCAGGAGAACATTGTTCATTTGGAAATATATGCTTGGTTACAGGCAAAACTCAAGGCATCTGAAGGTAAAATGGATCTTACCTTTTGATGTAAACACTAGAGGGCATGAGTATGAGTCATAGTGGACTACAGTACACTCTAATGAAAAAATAAATCCCTTGGAGAAATTTAGGTCTCAACTCAACTATTATTCGGATTGAAATTGAGTCAGTAGTAGTTCGATGCAAATCCTAAACTGTAATTAGAAAGTGGTACAGTGTGTGTGTATTTCCACTAGCTTCTCTGCAGAGTGGGGGCAGCAGTACACAGCTGTGTGTATGCAGCAGTGCTGAGCCACCTACCTTTGCAGGTGGTAGATCTTGTGGGTGTACTGTCCCTTCTCTCCATTCTTCTCATAGGGCTCGTTGACCAGCACCTCCACACCTTCTCCTCCACCTGTCTCACTTTTACTGGCCTCTGCTACAGCGTACAGCTGGCCCACTTGGTACTGCAAGGACAAAAGCAGCAGGTGTGTTTGATGTTACTCACAGAGATATTTGTACAGTGAGGAATCCAATCGAGCATCAGACTTTAAATGATGTGTTGATGTTTGGACTTCAGAGCCAAACTGCTTATTCACATTGAGAGATTCTGAAATTGTGTTATAATCACAACAGTATAAGTTATAAAGGCAAAAATTCTGACTTTTCTTAGGCTGATTTACTGGCCTCAAAGCTACGCTAACATGTTTTATTACCATTGGCAATTTATAACCAGAGTGAAAGTGTTTAAGTGAGCGAGAAGCAGAACAATGATTAACTCTGCAGTGTCATTTACAGCAGAGGAGCTCTGATGAAGCCAGCATGTGCTAACTGCTGCCAGTCAAAGCTAGCAACTAGCTGGGAAACATGAGGATGCAGTTCCTTCTTAACATTACAGAAAATAAATGCTAATGTGGTTGTGTGTCGGCTCCATGTGGACACAGGCAGCACTTTGCCAACATGTGTTAACTATAAAAAATGATCAAGCCAGCATGTTGTGTTTTTGTGTTCTGCTGCCCCCAAGTGGCCAAATAACAACATGGACTACAAAACCTGAGGTAAAACTACAGTATGGAAGACAGATGATGGTATAAACTAATGATTCATGGGAATGTTGGAGGAGACAGAGTTCAAACAGACATCATCTGTGAAAGTGGCTCCTGAAGAAGCAGCCCATCATCATGAATGATTTCATGCAGGCTGCCGATTTAAATATTAAAACCAATCAGAACAATGGGGGGATATTCCTGATTGGTTGAAATGCTCAGACCTCACCAGAGTATTTTAAACACAGACTGTATCCAGAAAGTACAAAGCCAATGTGACGTCACCCGTTTGTGTTTGTGGACTCCAGAAGGCAGAAGTGACCATATTTGGATATGAAGGGAGGAGTGAGGAGGTGGGTCAAGGACCCATTGGGCACTACCACATTAGCTTCACTTTTGAGACCCAGTAGCTGCGTCCATTTCCACACACAGTCCATGATAAAAACACTTCTTCATGAATGGTCAAATACGCCTGCAATTTTTTATGGCCTCTCAAAAGTACAAGGCTATCAACCTATGCATGCATTTCCACCCCAGGTTCTGTTGCGTCGACCCGAACATACTGTTCATATCCGATGCCTTCACAGTGAGAATCAGGTCATAATAAGTGTCTATATCATGTGTTAAACTTCAGATCTATTTAGACTGTATGAACAGCCTATCAGACATTAATAAATGGATGATTAGTCCTTCAGAGTCCATTCTATACACAGTCTGTGCCACTGTCCACTAGAAAACACTCAGTCACGGCCTGTACAGTTTGACAGTCCCAGGTGATGTGGCCCACACTGGTGGATCTAAAATCCATTTTAATAGATAAGAGTCAAATTTGACCTGAAGCAGCCTCAGTGTACAAACATTTGTAGCACCATACGAAAGTATAACATTTGGAAATACTTTCATTAGGGGTGGGACTTTAGGAAAATCATCAAACTTCAGGCTGAAACAAAATAACATTTCAGGAATTTTTAGCGCTGTCAAATGTCCAGTGACCAGAACAGCGTGGACACCTTTTTTCTGGCTACTGTGTTAGCTTTATGTTAAGTAGCAGCTCAGTCAGTGACAGATGAGATTTACATGATTTCTTCTGTGATATTTGATCACAGTGCTCATGTATTCCTGTTGTCAAAACAACCACAAAAACAAGAAAAGAGGATGACAAGTATGAGCTCAGTTCAGCATTGATGGAAATGAGCATGAGTTTGCCATGTTCCCTTCACTTCCCTTCACAGACACACTTCAGCAATGGAAAACCAGCAGAGTAAGACTTTTCTTGACTTGACCCCCTCTCACTTCCTCCCCCCCCCCACTCCCTGACCCTGTCCCTTTCTGAGTCTGGCAAAAAGTGTTGTAACAGTGGAAAGAGTGACTCATCCCGTCGGCCACACAGTCCTACTGAACACACACTCAGAAATACTTCCAAGGGATGTTTCCAGCAACATGTGTGTTTTCCTCTGAGGACACCACGGGATCTGTTCTGTGGGATTATTAGGTGCTGCTGGATTTGGGCGACAGTTGAAGAGGCGTTCCCACATCTGCTGCACCTCTCAGTTTAACTGGACGAAAAGCTAAATGGAACCAAGCCCAGTTCTCCTCAGAGCGCCGCTACAGGCGGGTAACCTATTTTGGTCGCTGTGGATGCTCGGGCTCGCCGCTCTGAGTAGGAACTCAGGAATGTGACTGGCCGTGTTTAACCAGCGCGTCTTGTCTCTGTCATAGACAGTCAGACGTGACACACAACGGGAACACAACATTCGACTGAGAGCAACAATCAGTAACATGTTCAGGCACAGTCTAGCAGGGTTGTCAGAGAAAAGGTGAAACCTGCAGTGTGTGGTGTACTGACACAGACCAGGCGTGGACCAAGGAGGAACATTAATTCATGATGACAACAAGAACAACCAGATAAACAGATCTGGTTCTGCACCCACTCATGTGAACGAGACCGTTGAAACTTACGAAAGAGCATGCATCACTGTAAATGTATTTTTAATCAGGGTTAAAATACATTTACATTCAAATACAACCTGCTTTTCAGTGTTACAGTTTGAAAGATGTGGGTGTTTGGTGAACAAAGTTTCATTATGGAAAATGTATTTGGATTTTATACGAGGGAGTCACAATATCAGCCTCTGATGCTTTGATTTGGATCATTTTTAGATGTTTGAGTCATTTACTAAATTTGGAGAAAATATCTTATTGTGATTTTATTTGGAAAATGATTTATACACCTTGGACAGTGTCCTCAGGTTCAAGGGTCAGACCCTCGTCCTCACTCCTCCCTTCAAATCCAAATATGGTCACTTCTGGCTCCAAAAAAGTCCACAAACCAATGGATGACATCACAGTGATTTCATCCATCTTTTATTTAAAATCTGTGCTTAAAACCCATGGAAGAAATGGCCTAGGCTTTTGTTTCCCTAATAAAGTTTAGTTTATCTTAGCTGAACCCTTTCACCAGCATTCACCTGAGATTATTCGCACCCTGAACGACGGTTTCCTGGGAAAAATCAGTGATATTCAACATCTTTGCCAAAGTAGATCTTAAAAAACATGAACAAAAACATGAAGCTGCCATGTTTGAATACCCACTCCGCCATTACACCCAAACTTACAAATTGTTATTCCCCTTTTCGGCAGCCGCTTGCGTTCTGGGTAAATTTGCATAAATAAATAAACACAAGCACGTGGACTGGTAAACTGGTCTGTTCTGTCTGGGTGTATGGATAACATGGACCGGTATAGAGGTCCAAGCTGGGGTTAAAGCAAAGAAATGTCAACAGGAGGGAACTTTTAACTGACTTTGTCCAAAAACAAACAAACAAAGGAAACAGTGAATGATCTAAACTGTTCTCTTAAATATTTTCAAACTATTCAATCATTAACTCATTGTTTCAGCTCCATAAAATTTACACAGAGGAGAACTTCCAACACCAAGTAATCCCATTAAATCACACTTGTAGTTTTGATAACCTAACATGTGGAGTAGCTCCACAGATTGCAGATGTACTTCAGAGTCGGTCCAGCTCTCGATGTTGTAATCGTCACACGGTGACTCAACCAACACGAGCGTGGAGCAGTTCACGCTGAGAGGGATCAGAGTCGTGCAGCAAATAATGCAGCTTAGTGAAATACCGGCTTCTGCTTTGTGTTAAGCAACGAGCAAAAAAACAAAGAGTCGAGTGTTGTGTGTAACATTTGGATTTAGAAAAGGTCAGTGGCAGAAACAAAGGAGTTCATGCACAGGGGCAGCGAGGAAAGTGCTGTCTCACCGTGAGGACCAAGTGAAGCTGCTCTCTGAAAGATACGGGAACAGCCAGCGCTCAGGTAGATTAGCTGAATAAATCCTGCACCTGATATGAAGCTACAGCAACAACTCCAAGGGCATCAGGAGGCAGGATAAAGTCCAGAGAGCAGCAACACCTCTACACACACACTGCAGCCACTTAGTGTGGAAAATCCCACCCTCCTCTGTTGTACCTTTCTCTGAAGGCAGTAAAACCAAACGCACAACGATGAACCGAAATACGCCGATGAGCGACCTGGAGAATTTTAAAAAGCAGCAATCCAGTGAGGAGAACTGAAGAGAGGCTCCGAGGGCAGAAAGAAAAGCTTTGAATGTTTAAAATGTAACTGTGTTTAATAAAAATCTGATGAGTGCAGATGGACTGAGTCGATGAGAAAACCAAACAGACCACAGATAAGCAGCTTTTTATCCAAACATGGTCATTGTGTTCATGTCAGCTGTCATGTACTGTCACTGATAAATAAATGAGGCCTTACCTCCTCCACTGATATGGGCAGGACAATCCGACTGTAAGAGACAGACAGAGAGACAACATGAGGGCATTACACAGGACAAACACACCACAGTGAGTGGGAATCACAGACTGCTGTACTGTTGACCTACACAGAGGTTATCACAGGTCGACTTTTTGTCTTCAAGTCCGACATCAGCTTTCTGATTACATCATCTCAGCACATCAATAAACATGTTCAAAAACTCCACAAAAAAAACAAAACAAAAACCTAATCTGTAGTTCACTAGTTTAAATTTTAAGTTTGTATTGTCAGTATGTCAAAAGGGGTGGGTGTGACTATTTCTTGGCCTTTACCACCAACTCCCTTGAATCTCATCTGGTTGCCTGGCAACTGCTCCCAGGCAAAAAATACACAATACACGGGTTACCTGTTAGATGAGTGGTTATGGTGCGAACCACGTGGGAGAAAATACTGTCAGGGAGCGAGTTCCTGGTTTAACCCGGTGGACATGATTCGGTTTGGTTTAAGGTTTGATGATATAATTAGTTAAAGTGAGTTCCATCCCCTTCATATGTCTTCCAAAGGCCACAGGTACAATCTTAAGAAGGCACAGGAGGAAAGTGGAGTCTATGTGCAAGATGTGAGAAGCAATCGTTGTGCCAATCAGAGAACCTATGGTCAGAGGTTTGATCTGAAGAAGACCTCTGCACAGGCGTGACATGGAAAACACAATCCTCCAATAGAGCTGCAGTAGAAGTGAGAGTCAGCAGAAACATGACATGAGGTCAATCAGCTGAAACCACTGTCTCAGCACGCAGCACCTGGAGGGGCAGCGAGAACAGCAGCAAAGATAACACTGCATGTTGTTGCTTTTCACAGCCGGCACACTAACAACAAGACGGGTGCAGGTCTCAGGACAGTGTCCACAGACCCGCTACTTTACAGGGATGTGTGATGAAAACTGGGAAGTAGCATGACAGAGCAGTTCTCTGCCAGCGTCTCACTCCCACAGGAACCTAGAGACGAAGAAGAGGAAACTATAAAGCTGTGAGAGAGAGAGACAGAGCAAATAAGCCCGGAACACCCTGCATGTGTGTGTTGGTGCATCCTTCGTGTGTGCCATCATGCAATAGCCAATTAATCGACTCCTGTTGCCAGTCCAGCAGGGCCTGAATATTTCATTAGAACAGATCAGAGTGGAAGAGGAGCCTCCAGGCATCAACTGCATGGCTGCTGCGATGAAAACAGATCCATGTTTGCTGCGCTCGGACACTGACACAAAGTTTCAAAGTGAAAAGGGTTGAACAAGAAGTACTACTTGAGCCAAACCCTCGTAAGCACAATAATTTACCATGGCTAATGCCTTTCATGTACTTTGTACCGTGGTCAGGTGACAGCCAGGCAGTGAATGGAGGCTCCAGCAGTGATGTGCATATGACATGATGGTCATAAAGCTGTGTGTGAACCTCAGGAGGCTTTAATTAACTAACCCTCAGTCAGGCTGCTGCAGTGAGGCACATATGCTATCTGTGATGTCTGAGTGTGGAAACATAATGGACTTTATGAGCCTTAATACTTTGTGTGAAACAACACCAAACTCTGCCCCAAAATTGGACCATTTGAAATGGATTTCCATATAAATCCACGGATATGTCTTACAAAATATAAACTACTACATTTCCTGAACTTTGTTGAGGAAATCTTCAATTCGGCTTACATAAATACCGAAACAAATCACTTCAATTCAAAGAAAACAAGAAACTAAACTAATGCCCTCCTCTTACCAGTTTGCGCCCAGTATCAGCCAACCCCGGACCTTTAACGGAGTTACGCCGCTATTTTAACAAGGTAACGCAACCTATCCACGCCGAAACTACCGTAATACTCATACTAGTTCAAAGCCTTCCAAACTTTAGAATAGGTTACATTGTATCCACGTAACGACCGAAACAACATTAAAATACCAGAACTTTGAATGGACTTCTGAGAGCCTCGAACTAAGGCGCTGAAACACTGCAGAAAGTTACCAAAAGAAAAGAAAAGAAAAGAAAAGAAAGGTATTTAACGTATTTTAGCGACATGTATACACACAGGCAGCATTACAATGTCCACTTCTTGTCAGTGAGAGTTCATATCGCCACAACAGGTCTTCGACAAATACAGTTTCACTCTTATGTTTCCAGAAAGACAAATGGGACACGGTTTGATAAAGTTCAGATACTCACAACTCTTTAATCAGCATGGTGACCGTGTGCTAGCAAAGCCCGAGAAACACTTCTTTACAGCCGACAGCCGCCGCTCATTCACCACCTCACACCACTTCTCACTCCGAGGGCACTTCCTGGAAGATGAAGAGTGTGTGTGTGTGTGTGTGTGTGTGTGTGTGTGTGTGTGTGTGTGTGTGTGTGCTCCAGA
>OOFC01033508.1:6505-35652 GCA_900323345.1 Pseudochromis fuscus | reverse complement strand
AAAAAAAAAGGGGGGAGGGGAAAAAAAAAAAAAAAAAAAAAAAAAAAAAAAAAAAAAAGATTCATCCTCATTTTCAATCCTGACATATTCAGTTAATACATTGTTCCCACAAGTCATTCTGATGTTAAAGTTAATTCTTCTTCTCTGTGATCTGGTGGAAGATCTGAACATAATTTATCATTAAGTTGATATTAGGCTTCAAAAAGAGGAACATTTAGGGGTGTAGTTTCAATGACACCATCCCTGAACTCCAGTCTCATACACATCGGACAGTGTCCTCAGGTCCAAGAGTCAGACACGCCTCTGCCTCCTTGCCTCATATCCAAATATGGTCACTTCTGGCTCCAAACAACCAGTACGGCGATGTCCACAAACTGAGTGACATAAGCTTTGTCCATTTCCATTTCCAGCCGACGGTGAACAAACTAACCAGTTTAAAGTAAATCTTACTTGGCTGTTCGTTTGCCCGTTCTTCTGGTTTTAGAAACACCTGCTGCTTTCTCCACCTCCACATGATCTTCTTCTGAAGCATCTTCATCCTGGGAAAACAAAAAAATGTCATAAACAAAAACACTCCACAGATGAACTTTTGATTATTCCCCCTCAGAGTTCATGTCAGAGGGATTATTCCTGATGTAGAGCTGGAGGTACAGCAGCAAACATCCTGTGTCAAAGGAATGTAACAGGTAGAAATGATGTAACTACAAAAACAACTGGTTTAATGGATCCAACTATCATTGTGGTAGTTTTGGTTAGAAGATGGTTTATGGTAAGATTAAAGGATATTTTACAGGGATTATGGAAGAAAGATGATGAGTTTAAAGACCTGAACATGAAATTAATTATGCTCAGGGCAAAGAAAAAACAAATCCAGTCTCATCCCCACTAAACATGAACCTCATGATGATCATGTTTAGAGGCTCTTACCTGAGACTCTGCGACTCTTCTTCTGCTGCGAGTGACGGGTGCAGCTGCTGGTTCAGGAGACTCGGCTCTGTGGGCTGACACAGCAACAACAGGGTTAAAACTATCACAGGAAAGATGGCTGAAAACCAATCAGTGAGAGAAGTGATGCAGATTCACCTCTCGTTCTTCTTCGAGAGGGGGAGTAGATGAAGGACTGCTCGCCTGGACTCAACTCGTCCTCCTCAGGTTTAGGGGCCAGGCCGTCATCTTTCACTGAGGACCTTGTGCTGCGCTTGCTGGTTCTCAGTGTCTTTGTGACGACTGCACCACCTGTAAATAAAGGTTTTTTTAACACACCTACACACGCACATGTTGAATTATTTCTCTAAATCTAACCTGCACTAGAGAACAGAAGAACCTGTGTAATACAGCTAAAGTGTTGCATCATTTAAAGTCTCTATGAAGAATTTGAACTTTGACATTATGGACCTGGACCTAACACACAGATCTCACTGATATGTGCAGCATTACACTGACACCAACACTGCACTATTTTAGGTTGAACGAGGCCTTGCACATACCTTCCTGCTTCTCCTCCTCATCCTGGAGTCTCTTGATTAGGGCGTCTGCGACAGGGGTTTCAGAGTCCACCTCCAACGGCGAGTCCAGCAGAGGAAGATCTTCCTCTGGGTGGTCCCATAGTTTGATTCTAGTTGTGCGTCTGGAGCTGGTTTGACTTGTGTTTCTGTGAAGTTGAGGCTCGAGGAGATCTTCACGCTGTTGTGTGTTTTCAGTAATCGCCTCCCCTTTCATCTTCCTTACACTCTGAGGAAGTGATACAGGCACCAGTTTCACCTGAGAGTGTTAAATGTCATCAATGGTTGGTGGATGATCATGGTTACAACATGCAATATGGAATATTGTGAAAAGCATGACAGAGGCAGACATGAAAATAAAAATGATTGATGTATTTTATGGGATGGTATGTCTCAAACATCACCATGGAGATGATCTACAAAGCTTGGTGTTGATGATGTCTACAATGGCAGCGTATTTAGTATCAGTAAAAACCTTACCTGTGGATAGACGTTCAGGGTGATCAGGTTGGACTGTCGGGTCCTCCTGCCAGGGCTGGAGAGCTGCTGTTTGTTGTCCTTGTCCACCTCCAGCAGGGCCGGCACCGCCTCCGGAGGCTCAGTCTTCGTCCTTCTGGAGCTGCGTTTTCCAGAAGGTGCAGACACCACATCCTGTTCCTTCTCTTCTTTCAAAACCTCCAGTGGCGTCGGCATCACCTCACTGCTACTCGGTATCCTTCGGCTGGACCTCCTCGGAGTGTTGACCTGAGCAGTCCTGCGTTTTGCCGGGGTCTTGGAGCCTGTTGCTCGACCAGCTTTTGTGTCCGTCACCTCGTCGGCTTGTTCCTCCTTGTCTGTGATTTCAACCTCTGTGGCAGCAGGCGCCTCCTCGCTGCCACTCCGGGTCCTTTGGCTGGTCCTCGTTGCGGCGGCCCTCTGGTAACGTCTGGATGGAGACGAGGTGTTGGAGGTTGACACCACTGAGGTGTCATTATCCTCGATGTGCTCCTCTTTAGGTAGGTCAGCCTGAGCTTTGCGGGTACTTCTTCGAGGTGGACTGGGTTGGACTTCTTTAACCCGTCTACCTTTCCTGGGTGTACGACTGGGCGAGGCAGGGACCACAGTGAGTGTTTCGACCTCCTCTACATTACCATGCTCCTCTGAGTCGTCTGTTTCCTCTGGTAGGGGAGAGACGAATGTAACTGCCCTCCTCCCTCTGGTCATCGTCCGTGTTGGGGTGGACGGAGCTTTCTTGCTTTGAGAAGATGGAGTTTGTGGCACAAGCTGTTCGTCTGGTTGGACATCCAAGCTCAGGTCCTGCTCCACAGGTGTCTCCTCTTTCCTCTGCCTTCCCCCACCTCTCTTTTTTGTTTCCTTCTCTGTCTTGATATCGTCACTGTTAATCTTTTCCGCCTCGGTCGATCCGTGATCCAGCTGCTCCTCCATCTCCTCCACAGCAGGCTCTGTCTCTGCACCGTGGACAACCTCTGTCTCCGCACCGTGGACGACCTCTGTCTCCACATTAACAGGCCCGTTCTCCTCAGGCTCTTCCTGCTCCTCAGTGGTTGGTGGGGTGTCCTGCTCTCCCATCACCTCCACCACAGGCTCCGTCTCTATGGTGGTGACAAGCTCTGTGTCTATATCAACAGGACCGTTCTCCTCAGCAGCTGTTTGTTTGATTTCTTCTTCTTCCTCCTCCTCCTCAGGTTCTTCCTCAGATTTCACCTGCTCCTCTGTAGGAGTTTGTTTCTCTTCCTCTTCCTTCTCCTCAGTAGGTGTTGGTTTGTCTTCCTCTTCCACCTCCTCCTCAGGTTCTTCCTTCTCCTCAGTAGGTGTTGGTTTCTCTTCCTCAAACTCCACCTGCTCCTCTGCAGGAATTTGTTCGTCTTCCTCAGTAGGTGTTGGTTTACATTCGTCCTCCGGCTCCTCCTCAGGTTCTTCCTCTTCCTCAGTAGGTGTTGGTTTATACTCCTCAGGCTCGTCCTGCTCCTCTGTAGGTGCTTGTTTTCCTTCCAGCTCCTCAGTAGATGTTAGTTTTTCTTCCTCCTCCATCCTCTCTTCAGGGTCTTCCTGCTCCTCAGTAGGTATTGGTTTCTCTTCAGACTCCCCCAGCTCCTCTGTTGGGGTTTGTTGCTCCTCCATCTCCTCCTCAGCAGCTTCTGTCTTGTCCACAGTGTCTACCTCATCCACAGCTGCTGGAGTCTGTTCAGAGACTGAAAGAGCAGCAGATTCATGATCTTCAGACGATATTTCAGACTCCAAAGCCTTCAGCTCTTCATCATCTTCTGTCTCCTGTTTTGATCCAGTGTATTCCAGCTGTGCGTCACTTTGGAGTTCTGCTGGTTCTGATTCCCTGGGTTCATCTTCATCGCCTCCATCCAAGCTCTCCATGTCCTTCTGGTTGTCCTCTTGTGAGGCTTCCTCACACAGCGGAGTATCCAGCTCATCTGCGCCCAACAGAATAACCTCAGGTTTGACCAAAAACTCTTCACACACATCCACCACCTGGGGCTGGGTGGAAGGTTCAGATGATTGCAGATCATTCTCTACAGGCAGCATGTCTGTATCCTTGTTCCCGTCCTCGTCCATGTCCAGCATCAGAGAGAAGCTGCTGTGAGTTTCAGCCTGCGGTTCATCTGCCACAACATCTTCCTGAAGCTCGGGAAGACCCAGCTGAGCACCATCAACCAGGCCGTGCTGTCCCTCCACGAGCTCTAAAGGCACCAGGAGCGTGGTGGAGGGTTTGAGCTCCATGTACGATGATCCTTGTTCCACGTCCTCATCTGGGTCCATCCCTCCATCAACTGCCCCGAGTCTCACCATCACCACCTCACCCTCCATGTCCTCTTCTACCATCTGAAAAGAAGCAAACACACCGGCTGTGTATTTTTGCCAAACATTTAACCACTCAAAGTACAATGTCTAAAAAAAAACATGTAATGTGTTCAAATAGTTTGTTTGGTCTAAGCTCTAAAATTCCAAATTTATAAAAACAATATAAAAACTGAAACGTGTCTTCGTATTGCAGATTCTGGAACAAACGATGACTGATGTAACCACACATCTAGCAAATAAAAAAGGGACTAATTTCTTCAGGTCTGCATTTGTTACCTTCATCTCTGCACCGGGTGTGATCAGAGAAAACTCAGCAGCCTCCTGCTCTGACAGTGTTGGCAGGAAGTGTGTGTGTCCCTGCTGCACAAAGACTGAACTGCTCTGAAGGGGTGGCAGCCTCCCGTTTCCCTGGACCTCTTCAATGATCTCCACCTCACTACCCGAGTCCTCTTCTTCCTCCTCCTCCTCCTCCTCCTCCTCATCTTCTTGATCAGAATCCTCCTCTTCTTCCTCTTCTTCTTCCTCAGACTCAGGGCTGGAAAGCTCTTCACTGTCGTTGACACTCACCACAGCTATGAGACACAAGGTACAAACAGAAGAGTGAGAAAATGTGCTGCAGTAACAATAATAACAGCACAGTTAATGTGGATGAGTCTTCCTCACAGTGGGAGTCTGTGCCGGTTGGCTCTGAGGACGTCACAGACGTAGTGGATTGTTGGGTGGTGAGCACCGGGGGAGCTTCAGCAGCAGCCTGCTCCTCCTCTTCCTCCTCACCTAATGACTCACTGGGAGAAAAGTCAGAGTGAAAATTGAAAATGTTAAAAACAAAACAGTTTCAGTTGAAGATGTTTTTACAACTCTGGAACAAACTTGTATTTGTTGCATTTCAGTGTAATGATCCATTAAACTCAGGAAACCATCACAAAAATTCAAGTTCAATTCAAGTTTAGTAGATTGATGCCCTGCAAACTCTGGGAAAACAGGTCCCTGCTGGCAAAGAGATGAGAAACTCTGGAAACTCCTGAAAATGTTCCTCTGGTCTGAAGACACATGACCGACTACAAATTTGCTGTATTGGTGATTTATTTCATTACACATCTCAGAGAAGTGGATAAAACCAGAGACTGTTCATACAATGAAGGAAGCCAACGTGACGTCACCCACTGGTTTGTGGACTTACATTTTGAAGCCAGGAGTTTGGCATTTGAACGTCGTCATGTTGGTTGTTTGGAGCCAGAATTGACCATTTTTGGGTATGAAGCGAGGAGGTGGGTCTGACCCTTGAACCCAAGGAAGCTATTTGTTGATCAAACTAACCACACCCCTAAATCGTCCTCTTTTTGAAGCCTAATATCAAGTTATTGATGTTTGATGACATCAGAATGACTTGTGGAAAATATTTATTGACGGAGTATTTCATGATTGAAATTTACAGTTTATAATTGAAGTCAATTGGAGCCAGAGTTTTTGGAGCCAGCCTCTAGAGGTCGTCAGGAGTACTGCACTTTTTTTTGCACTTCATCTCATTTTTGAAACCCAGTTGCTTTGTCCATTGCTACACAGTCTGTGGTAAAAACACATTTTAAAGACGATCATTTAAAAATGTGATGTCAGAACAAGGACACATACCTGTTGAAGGAAGTCTGGGCCTGTGATGCATTGTGGATCGCTGAGCGAGTGAGGGGAGGAGACAGATCTCCACCAAACAGGTGTCGCTGTACAAACTCTGTCAGATCTGATGAGTATAGTCATAACCATTATCAGAACCATGTCCATATCCACTAACAACACAAAAATCCACAAAACACATTAATCCTAAAACCTAAGTATGTCTGATAGTTCAGAGGAATTAAATCTGCTATCTCTGTTCACCCCACAGGACTGTGGAGATGTTCAGCCACTAGAGTTGTATTTAATATGAGGTCCACCTGTTGACTGCTCCAGTTCTTCTGCAGGGTCATTTGTGGCTTCAGCTGCTCCATATGTTTTAGGATGCTCAATAAACGCTGAGGATTCAGTGGCCTCTGATTGGTCGTCCTGCACCTCAGCCTTCACTAGAAGATCCCGGGATTCGACCTCGATGTCAGAATCTGAGCGCTCAGTCACCGCATTTCCATCTAAGAAGATGAAAACAAATGTGTCAGGCAATAAAGAAGCTGCAGAGAAATGAAAAGAGCAAATACTAAAACTGAATTACCTTGAAGGTGACTAGATATCTGCTCTTGGTCACGAGTTGCAACATCTTCTTGTTCGTTGCTTGACTCAATAATCTGTTGATCCTCATGTTTAGACTGAGCTTCTTCTTCATTTTCAGCCTGCTGTTCAAGGCCAGTCTCCATCACGTCCTCAACTGTTTCATCACCCCTCACATCATCATCTTCCTCCCTGTCTGTGTCCTCTGGTGTCAGGTGCAGGGTTTGTTCAGTGGTTGGTGAGGTCGCTTCCTCAGGTTCTTCCTCAGTCAGGGCTTTGCTGTTCACCGTCACTACGTCCTCATCTCTCTCTGTAGCTGTGTGTCCGTCGCCTCCCTCCTGATCTTCTGAGAGAGGGGCATCGTAGTACTCCAGGGTTGTGTCTGTTGATCGGACAGACGTCTGGCTGGTGTCAAAGCTCAGACTGACTTGTGCTTGCCTTCCATCGAATGGTTGTGTTTCTGCAGCGACTACATGGATGGAGGGAGACTCACTCTCAGAGCATCTCAGCTGTGGTGATGGAATCCCACCTTCTGGGGGCAGGAACGTTACGTGAGGATGTTCCTCCTCCTCATCTCCATCTCCATCTCCATCTTCCTCCTCCTGCTGCTCCTCCTCCTCCTCCTCCTCCTCCCCAGCAGGCTGTGAGGACCAGGTCTTGCGTGTGGCCTTGGATAGTGAGCCTCTGGTCAGCAGGCTAATCTCACTGTCTGCTGCCACCTGCAGATCAAAAACAGTTTAGAGGAAAGACACATTTTATTACACAAAGAAAATCAGACCTACCAACTAAACAAAGAGCAGAAAACAATGAGAAAGAGCAGTGTAGCATGGTCTGTGTACTGCACTCCTACAAGAATCAAAGGCTAATCACGTGCTTGGTCTTACCCCGTTAGTCCATCGAATGCCCTTCTCCGGTTCAGGGGATTCTGACTCTTCGATGAAGGTGATGCGGCTCTCTTTGCTGCGGAGTGGGGGAGTGATGGAGCGTCCTGGGGAAGCAGACGGGGTGGCGACAGGCGTAGGTCTCAGGCTGCTGCGCAGGATGGACTGAGGAGTGAAGCCTGAGAACACAGGACCAGAAGCAGCCAAGGCCCGAGCACGCTGACGGGAGACACACGGGGGAGGTTTAAGTAACACACAACTTATACACCCAGAGTAACAAAGTAAATTGTAAAAAACCTGTTGACATCAAATGTTGATAAAAATTTTACCCGTTTTGTTTTATTACTTCTACAAAATAAATTCTACATCTGTCCACTCACTTTGACAACCTGTGGTGTTTGTAGCAGACTGAGTTCAGGTGCTTTGCTGATGCTCTTTGAAGAAACCCAGGAGCCGGGAGGTCTGGGAGGGCTGAGGAGAGATCGCGGGGTCTCACAGGAGGGATGAACCACCAAATCCATGAGCCTGGGTCACGTCGAGGGGGAAGAGGAAATGGAAAGCATCCATGACTTTAAGATACTGTCTTAACAAAACTTAACATTCAAGTATTTATGCAAGATATTAAAGTGTTGGTATCATGATTATAAATGTTTGAAAGCTGGATATATAAATCATTGAAATTCAAAGTCATATTTCATCCTTCAGTGTGATGTTAAAATACACTAGTATGGTATGATGCACTTTCACTGGAGCTCGTTTGAGAGTACCTTGACTTTCGTTTGGAGGTCATGGTGATGGGAGTTCCTAGGAAGGGGTCAGGAAGAGCCAGAGGTGATGGTTTTGGGGTCTGAACATCAGCTGTCCTGGGGCTGGAAAGACGACACAAATGAAATAACTTAAAAGAAAAAAAAAAAGTATTCCAACATGTTAACCTTTGACATTTAAATGTTAAGTTCACCTCTTGACTGGAGAAGACTGTGGAGTCGCTTCTTTGCCTAACCACACCTCTTCAATCTTGGTCAGGACATTATTAATGAATCCAGCCCTGGACATCACTTTATCGTTGGCAGAACGCTTGGTGATTGTCGACAGCGGCTGCGGCCGAGAGACTGCAACACAGTGCAGGAACATGTCGTTTATGTTTTCAAGATGCTGCTCAGATTAAACTAAAAATTACACTTTCAACTAAACACAAACAAAGCAAGTCATTTTTGTTACAAGACTTTTGAATCCATGTTTCAGTCGTGCTCCTCCTCACCTTCTCTGTGGATGGTTCGGGGATGCTGGTAGGGCTTTGCTCTCTCCATTGCCAGTTTCCTCTGGACTCTGGGTAACACCTTGCTGTACTGATCCATGATTGAATTCCTGGTGTTCGATCGTTCTTTAAGCTTTGGATCTCGCTCGTTCTACAAACAAAGAACATGGTCACAAAATGGGGAGTGGGAAAAAAGTCATTGTATTTCGTATATATCAGAATTTTTAAATTACAATACTGTGGTTCACATGATGGAATTAATGTTACCGTACTTTCTGGACTATTGAGCGCACCTAAATATAAGTCGCACCTGTCTATAAGCCGCAGGTGTCCGTGTTGATATTTACACAGAAAGTTCTTTTTTTTTTAACTTTGAATCAAATATATGCTTTTCTCCGAACAGTGCTTGTAACACGGCTGGTTACACAGTAGCCGACCAGAAAAGCCATCGATCACTATCTTCATCTTCCTCCTGCACTAAAACCACTAGTGCACATTGAATCAGTTCTTCACGCTGCCGTCTCCAACGTCTCACCACGTTGATACCAAGCTTACGTGCAGCAGCTCTGTTTCCTTTTCGACAGCCAGATCGTTCGCCTTTAACTTGAAAGCTGCATCATATACATCTTTGTGTGTTTTCCATGATGAGGGTGTGTGCATGAAGCGCAAAATGACTGAAGAATTTAGTGTGAGTGCGATTGAATTTATTTGAACAGTTTCATGTGGTCCACTCTGACCGGGTCTGATGTGACGAGGCTAAATGTATCGGCGGCACGGAGTTTGTTAGCTTGTAAAAAGCTAACGAGCTTTTGCGATACATGAGCCACACCCGTGTTTAAGCCGCAGGGTTCCAAGTGTCGGAAAAAAGTAGCGGCTTATAGTCCAGAAAATATGGTAATTATCAGCACATCTGATTCAGAATACTTGAAATTTCCATTATAAATATTACACATCATTTCAATAATGCTGTGACTAGTAGCTTTTGTGAATGTGACAAACATACCACCAAGTTCATTTTGAGGCTCTGGTTGAGCTGCAGAGCAGGAATATAGTTGGCCTGTTGGAGGTAATGAACCATCAGCAGCTCTCTGTTCTGGAGACCCCCTGTGCCTTGGAGAAACTTCTCCAAACATTCCTGAAACATAAACCAGACAAGCACGGCTTCAAGTACTGACGTCATAATCCAAAGAAAGATCTAAGGATTCATCCAAAGCAGCGAAGAAAAAAACTAGAGCAAAAATATCACTGTCTCCCACTCTAACCATATTTTCCCATATTGGCCCACCTGTTCGTTGAGGCCCAGGGGCAGTTTGAGCAGCTCCTTCATGAGCCCCAGCTCCTGGCAGCTCTCATACAGAAAGTTCAGCAGCTCACCCATGTTGAGGCGATTAGAGTGCTGTCGAAGTAAGCACCACGCCTCTATCAGACGCCTGAAGAAAGGAAACACCGGCAGGTTAATCAAGGTAAAAACACGACTGCACAAAGTATCCTCCCTTACTTAACTTACCTGTTGTGTAACAGTACAGAGAGGCAAAGCTTGGCCTGCGAGGTGGACGAGATCGGGGGCTTGGTGACATGGAAGTATCGTAGAGCCACTGACTGTTGGCCTTGGCACATCAGCGCTTGCAGGACGCGCTCATGCTGCCAGTCAAAGTGACACTGGGAAGCCGCTGGATGCAGGAGCAGCTCAAATGAACTCTGATCAGGACAAATAAAAAGAAGATTATTGATCTATTTATTTATTTATTTATTTATTTATTTATTTAAGAGTCATCAGTTAGAAATGAGCAATGCTTTTATGGTTGGATTCACTGATTTTATTTGAGGGGAAGTCAAGGAAATCGAGAGAAACTACAAAGCTCAGAGTAACACAGCGGACCTGAGCAACCATTACAGTGGTATACATTATAAACTAGTACAAGGGGATTTGTGTGATGTAAACAGCTGTCTGTGGAGATATGTAAGTGACACATCTCAGACACAGATTTGTTTCGTGAGATGGATGAATGATGGACATCAGATTTGTAATCAGTGTTTACCTGATGGTCATGATGGTCCAGTAGCCACAGGCCTTGAACTAGTTTTACCAAGCCAATGGGGATTGCAAAGGCAGTGGGGAAAGACTCCACTGACGCTCCATCCTTATTGGGGAAGGAGTACATGACATCCAACAGCAGGTAAATCACCTACAACAACCAGTCAAGGACCATACAAGCAGTAGATTAATCCACTTCTCAGAGAGTTTAGGATTTTCTATCACATAACACAAAACAAACTGATAACTGGTAATGTTACTACAGGAAAGTGCTGAGGATAATACGAGTTGAAGGATACAATTGCATGTTTGGTAGCTTCCTCAATGTTGTCCAGTAGATATATGTCGAGCAAGGCCTGCAGATCAGAGACATCAGAGTCTTTACAACATTGTAACATTAGATAAAAGTCAAGTGAACATACACCAGATGACACAGAAATCAGCACATTTTAATTACTTACATGCAGCGTAGGTGGTGGGTACTGTCCTGTTCCACCATCATCCCTTTTCCACAGGTTGGTCAAGCGCTCACCGCACTGGCCAACCAAACCATCAATCATCAGACAGTCTGCACACCACTTCCCCCTGAGAACAACAAACAGATTGTTAAGATGAGATCAACTCCGGCCATAATCAAAGAGAAATAGAATGATTACCGACAGAATTAAGATTTGTTTTGTGAAAACACAGGTCCGTATGCTTCCACTACTCACTTGGCGAGCCTGGTCAGCTCCTCCCTGCGTATTGTGTAATAGTTGCTGATGACTGAGTGAGTGTAGAAAGGCCGAGAAATCTGGAGAGCGTCCTCATCTGGTGGGAAGAGTGGAGGAAATTATGATAATCAAATATTAGTATTACGCTGTGATGACTTTCTGTTTATATGTTCTTTGATATTATACTGTGTGATATTTTAGTTAAGGGTTGCTCCAGAGATACTTCCTAATAAACTGGGTTTCTGTCAGCATCACTTTACCTGATCCCTCAGGGAGTAAGCCGGTTCGACAGAACCAGAGGACCACCTGAGCGTACTTGGAAATCAGACTGGACACCATGTTCTTGTTCATCAGACCTGCCAGACCTACACAAAAATAAAACCAGAGTTCATCAACAGCCATAAAACTACAACTTTTCATTCACTTAACCTCGCTAATCACAGGACCTTGCATCATAACACCTGACATATCTAGTCATGCAGCTGTGACATATTTTTAGTGTCTCAACTAAGTAGACATTAAAAAACAAAAGGTACCGTATTTTCTGGACTATAAGCCGCTACTTTTTTCCCCAATGCTTTGAACCCTGCAGCTTAAACACCGGTGTGGCTCATGTATCAGTGGCACGAAGCTCGTTAGCTTTTTAGAAGCTAGCAAGCTCTGTGCCGCCTATACATTTAGCCTTGTCACATCAGACCCGGTCAGAGTGGACCACATGAAACTGTTCGAATAAATTCAATAGCGGCTTATAGACAGGAGCGCTCAATAGTCCGGAAAATACAGTAATTAAAACAGTGTTTATGTGACATCAGAGGGAAATACACCACTCTGAGGACATGGTACCTTTCTGTGTGAGCTCCTGAGCTTCACTGAGCAGACAGTGGAAGATGGCACTGAGGTTACCAAGAAGCCTCTGACTGTGCTGCAGCAGCTGCATGGTCTGAGGGTCTGTGAAGTTTGATGAGCTGTCAAACAGCGGTGCACCTAGAGAACAAACATGTACAAGACAGACATATAAGAAACTGACAAAGCACCAGGACAAGCATTTCTCCTCCTGGGTAGGGTTATACTATAGTGAACAGTAACAGTCTGTGGTGCTCAAAATGGACGATACGGGTCATGCAAAATATCTGATCTAATCTATGTAAATGTGTCACAGGGGGTGGAGAAAGACAAGCGTCCAGCTATAGACAGTTAATAACATGTATAAAGACATAACAGAGACCAATTTGATCATTGTAAAGAAACATTTAAGTCCAAGTAAAACAAACAAACAAAAAAAAATCAATTACAAGGTTTTTAAATTCCCAGCCTCTCTCAGCAGCTTTCGATAAAATCAAGCACATCTATTTCAACTTACAGATCCCATCCAGTTCTTCCTTGGTCTGCACTACTTTGTTCCAGGCCCAGTCCAGGATGTAGCGCAGGTTGAGTGCAGAACCTGGTTGTTCTGTTGAAGGAGAAGAAAAGTTAATGAATTGGAGGTGACTGGAGGGCAGGCAGCTGTGGACTGGACGCAGAATAAAACAAACAAACAGAAAGAAAAACGTCTGCAGTGAGGTTGGTGAGCAGTTTGAGGAAAACACCTGACAGTAATACTGAGTGTGACTCCTCACCTTCTGCAGTCCACTGCTTGATACAGCCGGTGATCAGTCCCAGGGAACTAGTCTCCACCGCTGTTGACAAGATGGCATCAAGCTGCTCCTCCTGAAGGCCGACAAAGTAAAAAGTAGAAATTATTAACAAACCTGATCGAACGGTGGCTTTGTGGGTCGGTGTGAAGAAGTGGTTCTGGAGACCATGATGTCTGCATGTACCTGAGAGAGGCTGGATGCCTGGGTGTCAGCCAGGCGAGATGAGAGGAGGCCGGACATAAGGCAGTGAGAGTAGCTAGTGGAGATGATGTCACTGGAACAAGGAGCAGCTTTCTTCAAAAAACTCAGGGTCTGTTTTAATGATCAAGAAGAAATGTTGACATATGAACGAACAATATGACAATAAACACTTTGCATTTGTATTGAGTTACAGTGAAAAATGAACAGACAACTCACCTCTTTCTGATATCCGGAGCAGGTTAAGTGCACAATTCCAGAGTTGAGCAAGCAGGAAGCATCTGAGAGATTAAAAACAGCAAATCAACCTTTTTGTAATATTACACTATGCTTCAATTTGTACAGCAAACTTACTGAGACATGCAAACAGAAAAACACAGATTACATACAGGAAAAATAAACAACATGGAGCGGGGAGACAATGCAGCAATAAGACTAATGTTTGTCTGTAAACCTACCAAAGTTATATGTGGTGGGGTTAAAGTACTGTTCTGGAGGAGGGCATGTGATGGGCAGGCCCCTGCTCAGGCTGCGCTCATGTATCACCACATCCAGAAAGATATTGGGAGACACCATCTGCACCACTGGGTCCAGAGACCAAACAGCCAGGTAGGGGCAGTTCTGCAGAGACTCTCCGGTTCTAACAGAAATAGAAAGGTGCACAGGAAAAAGCAGCGTTACATTAAATAAAGCACTCGTTACAACAATTCAAAAAGAGAAAAACAAACTGGACAATCTGTACAATACCATTTATTTACTGTTGTAAATAGTACAAAAGTAGTTACAAAATATGACATCAGTGTACCTTAAAGAGTCCGGCATTTGTGCATGGTACCAGCGGTTGATGTCGAAAACTCCGATGTAGGTAGATGGAGTTCCCTGACCATAGGCCCGGACTTGCCAGCTGAAGATGGACACACTGGTGTCTGGAGATGCAACTGAAAAGGGGTCGAGGCAACATGGTGACAAAGCAGCAGCAGTGTGCAAATGAAGAGACAGAATTAGACTTGTTTTCACTGTGCAGCAGTTTACATGAGAACAACCATTTCCACTTCTCAGCTCCCACAAGACACACAATACTTTTAAATAGGTTGTAAGTGCTACAAACATCAGCACTGTACAGACTGTCAAGTTCCACAGGAGGTCTCACCTTCATTCATGCTGTCGTCCCTGTCAGGGTGGGGTCTGAATTTCTCGATGGTCTGACAACTCAACAGACGGGTGTTTGTGGTCTGGGCCCTGAGAGGGAAAGCTGTGCCACTTAAATCCTGACTGTAACGTTCCTCACAGTACTCCAGACCCTGAGTGAGAGCAAGACAAACAGACGGGGGATAAAGCAAGGAAGGTAAATACACTGTACGCTTACTGTGCTGTGAAGGATTTATTTATTTATTTTTTTATTATGACGATATAAGTAAATATTGTTTATATTTCAAGCACTACAAACCTCATAGAGGATCTTGCCAGAGGCGAGACACTTTCTTTCACTGAAGGCCAGCTGAAGCAGGTGGAGGCTGACCGTATCCCCGTCACTGTGTGGGAGTAAAGGAGGAAAAGGAAATAAGAAGAGTTTCCTTGGAATCAACACTCTGAAATTCAGATAATAGAAATGTAAATGCTTGTATTCAAAGCAAAACTGATATACAAACAAAACCTACAGGTCCTGAGAAGACTGGACAGCCCAGAGGTAGCAGCAGTTCCTGGGGTCATTCTCTGGTTCCTGGAAGGTGAAAGCATGCACAGGCACCCTGCCAGCCTCTAACTGGGAGTGGTATCTAAACATTAACACACAAATCAAAATTTATACATGCATGGTGAAGAAATAAACTGAAGCTATACTCACAGGAATATGTTACTGCATGATTTCTTTAAAGAATCAAGTCAGAAAAAAACACTCACTCCTTCTTCAGAGTCTTCATGTTCCACAGTTGTAAGTTTCCATCTGAAAATCCTACGGCCAGCTGGTTGGTCCTGGAGATGTACTGTAAAGCTGTGGCTCCAACTCCAGTGGGTGCGTTCAGCTGGAGACAAAGATGTCTGCCCTGTCTGGTGCTGACTTCTCTGAGCCTGGGGATCTCTGCAGGAGATTTAGTCACTACCTGCAAGTCTGTGAATTGAGAGTAAAGATAAAGAAGAGACAGCTTTAAAACAAACAAAAAACCCTTCAGTATTCCTTTACAATGGACAGGTGTTGCTATATTGTCTGCAAACTTGTAAAATATGGTGTTTGCAAAGGACAGAAGACAAACATGTAAAGACATTAATCCCATCCTTCATCGTGGATGCTCCTCACCTGAAGCCTCCAGTTCACTTTGGCTGCAGGACAGATCGTCGAGACAGAGGTCCACGAGCAGAACATGACCGAGGTCGGTTACTACGGCGGCAATCCCAAAGAACCAGCGCAAACTCTGGTGGAGATGCTGTGTTGAAGTGCTCGCTCCACCATAACTCACTAATGGTTCAATAGCTGTTATCTAGATGAAAAAGAGGAAAAGTAAAAGCTAAAAATCTTCAGGTTGCAATCCCCTGAGTGGAATTATTTAACAGCATATTGAATGCTTTGTAAAAATTAGTATGAATTATAAAAAGAGGAAGACTGTTGTGCCACAAGGAAACAGTACCTGCAGTAAAATTTACTGTTTGCTGACAGTAAGAAAATAATGTTACTAGATGTTACTGTGTTGTAACATTTGCATGATTTATTTTGTTCACTACAAAAACAATACAATTAAAACATTTAAATGAATCAAATAATGTGCTAAATGGTAAAAATATCTTGTTACTTATTCACAACTCCAGAATTTAGATTTAAAGCTTGTGTTTATCTGTTGTCACCCATCTCTGCCAGTGGAAAGCAGAAGAGGTGATAGAGGTGAGCAGCCAACTCACCCTGCCTGGTATAACAACAGCTTTGACCACCCGCGACAGTCCCAGGTCATAAAGACACAGCACGCTGCCTTCTACTTCCTCCAGGCCAACCAGCAATCCAGACCTGACAAAATGAAACAATGAAGGAGTTCACATTTAATATTTTCACTGACCTACCACCATTATATTTTGTAACAAAATGTAGAAGGACACAAGAAATAGTTGATTACACTCCAGATCAGTATGTGATAAATAAACAGATGACACTGAAAGAAGCTCTGACCGTTTGAGCCAGCTGAAGTCCCTGGCAGCGAGGACACTGGGCGGGTTTTCCCCTCCACCACTGAAGCAGTACCCAGACAGTCGTTCTCCCGTCACTGCATGGACAACCTCCAGATGGGGGCCACAAGCCAGCCAGGAAAACCCACTGCGGCCTTCTTACGCCAGACAGAAAGTGAAAGGTGGGTTAAGATCTATGGTAAACCTGGGTTCAGTTGTTTTCTTTTGTTTTACTAAACAGCTCATGAGCAAAAACAGAGGACCTGTAGCCATCACTTTGTGATGACACAAGCAGAAATTAAGGACTTAAAAATAAAAACCTTCAAGTATTAAAGTTACATTACGCCTTGTGAAGTGACTGTCCATCTCCTTGTAAACTGGTTACTATGGGAGCAGCAAGTCATTTACGTGTAACTAAAGAATTTCATTGTGACATTTTATAAGTTGCAGTGGCGAAACACAATTTAGTAAAGTGAGAATGTGAAGATATACCAGGATCAGCACAGATAAAACAAACCGTGTGTGTGTGTATCTTTTGTGGCTGTGAATCTCATCAGTTGTTGTGCCGTGTTTACATCTGTGTTGTTGTCAGCCTTTGTTTTACCCATGTTGTGAGTAACAGAGGTTCAGAGTGCATTGTAGCATTAGTGGAAAGTCATTCCATGATGGTGAACCCTTTCTGTGGCTCCTGGTTAGGACTCTGTTGCATTATATTTTGTTGAGAGAAGTGTATGAAAACAGTAACAATAAAATAGAGTTTTTCCTATAATAATTCTTAAATATATTAAGATGCAACTGATCCGACCAATTTAAAATGATTCATAGTCTCCACCTGAACAACCTATGTACAGTTTATTATTGTTCTATTGTAATTTATTTTCCCATAAAGGGAATAGTAACAATACGTTTTAAATCCTTAATTTGTCATCACAAATAAGGGCAGCATTTATTTATTTATAGAATGAATGAAGAGATGTGCTTACCAACAGTGAACTTCCCCTGAAGAACAGAGTCTAAAGTGATCTCATCTTCTCCCAGAGCATCTACAGTGACTCCTGAGAATGGCAGCAGGCTGCTGGTGACTTGAGCAGTCAGGTCATGCATTTTTCACTGTTTGATCAAAAACACAGCAAACACATTAGAAACATCCATCCACTTCACCTTCTGTAATACTCACTCACCAAAATACAAAAACAAATCCACTTTACGATTTAGCTGCTCGGCCAGGTTTTAAAGTACAAAAGAGGTCTGTCTCTCACACCACGGTTGTACCCCCAGCTGTCAGGAAACATGCTGTCAGCAGACTTACTGACAACTGGGGCTGAGACAACAACACATGACGTACTGTTATCACATCTGTTAGCAGATGTAGGTTCAGAAGAGTTCTGATAAAGTGCTTCTGTACAGCACTGTTTAAATTGTTGTTTAGTCAAATCCCCTAAAGTGGCCTTTTATAGACAGATTTATTAGCATTTCAGTTTTCAAGTCTTTAGTAAAGTAAATCTTTGTATTTACAGTAATTATGCCATCAGGGTGGCAAGAATGTAGCCTGTTAAGCTCACAATATCAGAAAAATATGAAAACATGTTAAAAATATATAGATTTGTTAATGTGCAGTGACTGGGTCATTAATGTCAACAACATAAAAAGAGCAAATAGAAGTAAACACATAGCCTCGTTACCGCACTGGTGCTCTAACCAGATAATATTATCTCCGGGAGAAAGGTGTACATAGCGGTGCTGACACACGTTCATTCGTCAGCTCCAGTGTGCACACATTGGACACAACACTGCCCTCTGTGACCACAAAGGAAAACGCAGCGGATTCAAGTGAACTCCCGCGCAACAAGCCTGTCACTCTGCAGCCACATGCCACGGCATGAGATCTAACATGTACACACTAAGACATTTACTAAGTAAAAAACATAATTCACACACTGAAACACTTCTACAGACTACTGACAGTGGCAGAGGTTTCACAACAACAAATGAGACGATTAAAAATACAACATGCAACTATCACGTGTGTCAACGTCTGCAAAGTTTGTGTGAAATCTGTTTAAATCTGTTAAACTTTTACAATTTGTTACAACCCAGAACAAATCACCAAGTAAAAGGTGAAAGATCTACCACAAGATAGCGACGTTATATAAATATAAATGTCAGGTAACTGGCTAATGCAAGCCTACCCGTTAGCCTCCGCGGAGAGAGGGTTAGCTTCATTAGCTTGACACGATGTAAACAAACTAATCATCACTTTGTGGTACAGCGTAACGCACAGTGCTGTTAAACACGAACCACAGTATCCACACATTTAAAAGCTTGTGTTTGGCTGGGCTACACTAGAAAGCTACAGTTAGCACACAAGGTCACGGAGGATTACAGTTTAAAGTTTAGCTAGCTAACCTAACGTTAGCTTGATGTATATACACAGAGATCCGGGTCGTTTAAGTTAACCGTTCATTCACGTTTACCTATCTGATTTGTGCTACAATGAAAAAACTACCAGGGCGACTAACATCTAACCAGTGGGGTAATTTGATAACTATTAAAACACAAAGCGAGGGTGGCTAGCTAGAGAACACTTTCGCTAACGCAGCGTTAGCCCAACGGGGTGCATCTAACTTCTGTTATCATTGTTTTTAACGGGGTGACAATCATGACCAGTATTTTATCAGCGGTAACACTGCATCACATGCCCCGTGTCCTCAGTGACGAGACTTGCCTTGACTTAAATCAGAGGCTTGACTAAACAAATGTGATCTAGTGCTCTAGCTAGAACAGTTTAATCGTAACGCCACACTGTGCACAGTATTAGATTGTAGCTGACAGTCAGTCTTTATCAGACCCACAAAAAGTTCTCAGCGTGAGTGTCCGTAGGGAATTATCCAACATAGATGAGTTTAGAGAGCTGGGTTAGCTCCGTTAGCGCTCCCCTAGTTGCGTTGGAAAACGTGATGCAATGTGCCGCTAGCTGCTACCAACGTTAGTACCTGTCCGAGGATGTTCACGGCTTTATCAGAGCCACCGCTGTTCTGGGTTTCTTGACGAGTCTCCTGATTTCTTTCTTCCTCTGTCATAATCCGCTGCTTTACAAAGTACTACCCACACGAAGAGCTTTCTGGAAGCTACAGCTGACTGACAAGCTCGAAAGGCTCGTCTGACTTCAGGCTTCAACAACGCAAAGCGCCATTTCCACGGTCGGAAAGTGCTCTGTGTCCTTCTTCTTCGCGTACTCTAGTTCTGGCAGAGTAGACACAGGCAGGACCCAGTGCTGCCCCCTCTCTGTGGGAATAGTTTCTGCTTGGTAATTAATAGCCCCGAGCGACAAACGAGTGCCACACCTGCTACTGGAAATTCTGCTTCTGCACCAACAGTTTAAATAAATGTTAAGAGGTGAGGTTGGACCTGCAAATAATCACTGTGATCTAAACGTATGCCAAAGCACAATAGGCACAACCTGGAACTATGTGAGCTCCAACCCTATGAGTCATTATATGCCCCTGGCTACTGTAATAATTGTGAATTTTATGTAGATAGTCAAGTAATGTGTATTTAAGTATAAATTACAAACAGTGTCACACTGGGCATGGTTTGCAACACAAGTCTTTGAAAACAGGGAACATGATAGTGTGCTTTGTGCACATGCATGAGGCTCTTCTGTGTAAATTCTCTGCAACCTCTTCTGAAAATTGATAAAAACACACAGAAAAGTTCTGTAGATGTCTGAAGCAGCAGCATTTAATAAACACTCAATCAAGGAGAAACAAATACAACTTGTCACTGTATTAACACAGAGTTGTTTAATTTGGGGGTCGACTTATCCTGTCTACATATTGAGATAAGAATATTCTTCAAGGGTACACAGCACTTTTGGGCAGGTCTTTCTCCTGTAGTCATAATCACAGTGTTGGGTACTTGGTGTAACAGGCAGACAATGAATCATTAAATAACTATCAGTGAAGAAGGAAATATTCCCTCACACAGAACACAGAAATAAAAAAACTTGCATTGAAAGGTGCTTTAATTTCCAAATGCACAGGGCTACACGGTGAAGAGTGAAGGTACAGTCCCAATAGTAGTCTTCACGTCACATCATGGCTCAACAGATTTGTGATATACAGTACAGTCTAGTGTAGGCATCTCATTACACATCAGCTTTTCACTGCTGCCTTCAGGCGAACTCTTCTGCTGCCTGAAGGCAAACAGCAAAGATGAGGACGAGCTTCTTCCCTCTGGCCTTCAGATTGCGAAATAAAGACATTGCGTAACACTCATTGCCTGTTCACACTTCCACTTCCTCATACCGTCAATTTGTCACACTTGTACTACTTTGAACCATCATTATTTATATTTAATCATTATATTAAGGCTCTTTGTTCTTTGTCTTTAGATCATCAGTCCAGTTAATAAACACTGGCCAATTTATTTGAGTTTACACGTTGGCATGTATTTCACTCATTGTATTTAGACTGATGTATTCCTCGAGTAATAAAATCATATGAAATGTAAAGGTTAAGTTATTGTCAAGCACAGTATTGCGGTTGTACACATTTTAGAAGTAAATCTAAAATTGTGATCAAAGAATTAAAAAAAAAAGTTAAACATTTAAACAACAATAAATAAGATTTTCGGGCAGCCTGTGGGGTAGAGGAGTTATTTTTCCCCCCGTTTGTAATAACCTTGTGTTATATAGTCTCACAATGCGAGACAAGCTGCCCCACTTGCCTGGTAATGTATGACCATAGATACTTATTTGGAGCAAACAGCAGAACCAAAAAGGGCGTGGCTGCAACACTTCTCACCTCACTGTTGTCACTGATGCTGAGCAGCAAGCTGCAGATGAAGTTTTAACATGAAAGATCAAAAATCCTTCCAGAGGGTTTCACATGTAAAGTTGAACAAAGTTGTTTCAGTAAGTGTTGGGATAAAAGATTGATCATTAAACAGATCACATGCCGTGTATATGTCAGTATATAAAATAACACTGCTAACAACATGCCACTGTGCTTCTGTCACAATTTATTTTTGTAGAGTTTGCACAAAAGCATATGCCAACAAAATGTTAATACTTATTATAATATATTTGGCAGCATATACATTGACATCGAAAAACAAAATGAAGTCAGTGAATCAGTTGTTGTGATTGTTACATTTTAAAGCCAACATCCAATGTTTGTATGTACAAACATAAAGAGTTGCATCATTTTGTGCTTAACTGTTGATTGCAAGGCACATGACTACATTATCAATATAAAAAAGAATAAAAATACAAAAAAAATACAAAAAAGCTTCAATTGATCTTCACAGTCACCAGTCTTCTAAATAAAAGAGTCAGATAATCTCATAAGTTCTGTTCGAATGCTGTGATTTCTTCTTCATCAGCCGCTCAAGCACCAAGTCAAACTCCTGTCTTTCTCTAAAAACAAACAAACAAATCACATCTATATTTAGCAATTAGTCTAAAATTGTTGAGATGAAGGGTTCAACACATCACACTCTTACCTGTTGCTTATACAACGTCCTTTCAAGTACTTTTCTTCTGCTTTTTTCACTGAAACATTGTCCACACCAGCAATGGCATAGATGATGGCCTGTACAGAAAGACAGTAATCTTACAATACACAAACTGACAACTATATGTCAGAAAACAACAACAACTACATAACACATGAGCACTGATGAAAGCTTTAGCTCACCTCTGGAAGAAGCACATACAGAACAAAACTGGAACGGTCCATGGACGTCACCTCAGGGAGGGAAGAGGTGGTGGCCACAGCTGTTACACAGAGCTCATCCAGGTACCGGTAAACTTTGTCCAACTGCTGGTCGTCCTCCAGGTAGGGGTTCACCACCCCTTTCCGACTTGCACTCAAAAAGGAGTGGAGCCATCTGGACTGTTGCTGCCCACGGATCACAGCCTGAGTGACACAGGAAGGACAGATTTATTCATTCATTCTTTTAGTGCTGCATGCAGTGTTTATTCTAAGTTTATCCACAGTTAAGTTTTGCTGTCTTGTTTCATCTCTGAATCTCTGGAATCTTTGCAAAACTGGTTGTCCTCCCACATGTGATGCATTTTTTGGACAGGAAGAGCAACTTGACAACTTGGTCAACTCACAATGTTGTAGCCTCCATCACCTGTACACTGTTCTCCTAGTTGTTTGTTTTTTCCAGTAGCTAACATTAATGTACTCTGATACATTATGAATTTCTACTGAAATGTTCATCAATACTTTTTAAATGACTTTGTGACTGTGATTTTTACTTGATACTGACATTTTGCAGGTACAGGTTTATTTATCCAACAACCATTGATCTCACCTGGTGTGGATTCAATGAATGTTTTGTGTAACACATGAATATTTTTGAGAAAGATCCTATTTTATGATTTATCATTAGATTTTTTTTTTCTGTTGATCTCTGTCAAACAGGCGAAATAACATTCACTGTGATCCAGTGCTGGTAAAAAAACAAAACAAAAACCAACCACACAAAAAAAACAGGATTAAAAAAAAGTTGACGGTAAAATGAAATGAACTGAGCAGCCTTGTACTGCTGCAGCTGTTATATCACTGATCAGTTAAAAAGTGATTTAACCTTAACAGGCAAATCAAATGCTGAATCTCAGCTACCGGGATTACAATGTATTTGTGATTACATGAAAAATGTATACTGATTAGTATTTAGTTGGAGTGCACTTTCCATGTGACTCTCTGCCCACTGGTAATCAGAGTATTTCTTTCCAGAGTACACAAATTGCATGAGCTAAGCCACTGCAAAGCACATCAAACTGTGTGGAAGATGTGGAGTAAATGGTAGAGAGAAAGTGGCTGCTCCTCCAACTATAACAGCAATACTGAACAGAATGAATCATACCAGGAGGCGCTCTTCCACCATGCGCTGCTTGACAATGAAATGCACAAGCCTCTCATTTGCACGGTTGTGGGCAGCGTGGGTCCGGTCTGGCAGTAGCCTCTTTGAAGTCCGGCTGACATCCTCCTGCTGTTCACTTAAGCTGTCCTCAGTCTGACCATCAAAACTCTCCTCCATCATTGTATCACTGGCGATGGTTAGTCTCTCCGAGGCGGCCTGCGGGTACTTCCTCCTCACTGGATAGCCTAAAAAGTTAAAGACCAGCAGGGAAGAGCATCAGCAGGGAGGCTGCAGGTGTGCTCCAGCTCTGATTGTCCAGGTATAGGTTGGTAGACGTTAATGAAGAAACTTACTAATGCCATGATCAACGTACTCGATGAAGGAGCCAGAAAAGGAGCCACATGCTACAAAAAAATATATATAATTAGTACTGCCACTAATTCAGTGGTAACAGGATGCATGTGAATAGTAGTGTCCTCAGTCTCTGTCTGTTAGCACAGGTGTCAATTGGACAACACTCACCAATCCGAAAACCATAGTCTGTTATTAGCTCCAATGACCATGTAACTGCAGCATCATACTTTTCTTTGGCTTTACACTGAAAAATAAAAGTAGCATTAGGGACACACTGTACCACTGCGACAGGGAAACGTTGTTTTTATATCATTTACGTGAGGTTCTTACCAGCAGCTCATTAGATTCTTCACAGTCAAATGGCTTCAGGGATTTCAGAGCCACAGCAAACCTTCAGGAAGACAAGCAAACAACTGAAAGACAAACTCAGTCTGATTTGATTGTTATGCTTGGTTTGAACCTCAGCATCATGCAAACAGGTTTAATGTTATCACCTCAGTGCATATGGAGATTTTTACTACTAAAGATACAGAGGAAATAATCAACAAAGCGATGAGAGAACAGATTATTTCGTACCCTCTCTTTTTCTTAGTGATTAATGGGTTGTCAATGAACATGATGCTGGCTTTTTTCTGCTTGCGGTTGACACTTTTTACCTGCAAAGAAAAACAGTACAGGTTTATAAACATTTTTAAACCATAAACACTTTTAGTTTAATAAATCAATATTTCAAGCTGATGATAGTTTTTCATAGAAATTTCCTTAGTGAATGTCATCAATGGCCATATTAATATTTAAGTACACTTTGCACAATACTTTTCAATTCAAGTCATACAACAGAACTGTCAGACAGTAGTTTTCGCAGTAAGTAAGTGTTTAAATTGTCGATCAGAAAAAAGGCTAAATGTTCCCTATTTCAAGCGTCTCAATTGTGTCAAATTGTTGATTTGTTGGATACAGGGAAAAATCTCATCACATCCATCCAAAAGCTTTTTCACGAAGTTATCCGCACTCACCCATGCAGGCCAGAATGGATAATTACGGCATTTGTACCACACAAATACTCCTTCTGTGATGGAAGGAGGTTCTGAAAGGAAAATAAATCCACTTATAATACATAGTATGAGCACACAACATAGCTAGTATCCAGCATCTGGTCGTTTGTCTCTCTCACTTTTGTCCACCCCCATTAAGAAACTGGGGAGCTCTTCCTCCTCCTCACCATCATCAACATCATCCTCCTCCTCCTGGCAGGAGAAAGAGGGAAACTGTTCTTCATGGGGACTGAGCTCTATTGACAGATCTGACGAAAGCAAAGATTCGTCTTTTTGGGGGAAGAAGGAAAAATAATACAGAATTAGAGCAGAGCAATTACATAATAAAAATGTTAGCTGTTCTACAAAACCTAGAAAATATCAAAACAAAGAGGAAAACATCTTAGATAGACAGCAAAAATTGTGGCTCCACACAATCGACTGTGCACTGTTTTTTGCAAGTATAATAAGACAAAAAAAACAAGACATTACCTTGCTCTGCTACATCAGGCTTTTCCAGTTCAAATCTTGGTCTAGATCTTTTGGATGACTGAGGAGTGGTTTTCCCTTTCAAATTTCCAGTTTCAATCTTCCGCGCTCTTCCACACCGAGTCTTAGCTGGAGGCTTCTTGGTTTTACTGCAAGTCTGCGTTTGTTCCTTTGAAGGCCTTTGTCTAAGTTGTCGTGGCTGGGAAGCAAGACTCCTCCAACGTCTGCTCCGTGGTTTTGACTTGCAGCATGGTGACTCGACCTCGACCTCTGACGTCTACAACAGCAAAGACAAGAGGAAAGTGAAAAACATGCACGCCCAAAATAAACGGTATCCTTCACTATTAATAAGTTTGACTTTATACCACACCTTTAGCTGAGTGACAAGTTCGGTGTATTCTAGCCTCACTTGTTTTGCTCCGGGAGGGGAAACTGAAGTGTTGGACAGGATGTCAGTGGAGGAGCTGTGGATTGGTGTGGAAGAGAGGCAGGGTTCTTGGGTCTGTCCTCTTTGCCGTTTGCTTCTCTTTGGAGTACATGGTAAGGAACTACCAGTGCTGGGGCTGACAAGGCTGACGAGGGCCAAATCCCTGCTTGGCACACCATTTGATCCCTTTGTGGCTCGAGATGAACTTGTGTCTGGGGTAACTCTGGGTGTTGATGCCTTTTTAGGCTCCCTTTTTCTCTTCAGTCGTCTGCCTGAAAAATTGCAAATTTGCAGTCATATGTCAACTGTTTCATGTGTCTGATAAACCAAGATGTGGGAGAATTTACAACCTTCAGGAATTGAAATGAGTACACATTGGGTTACCTTTCATTGTACGATGACTTGATGCACTCCACTCATTAGATGGCTTTCCTTTGATTTCATTGGATCACTCGCATCAAAATGTGACATCAAAGATAATGTCCTTCTCCTTGAATTTCTCCAGAGATCTCAAGCAGGTGAAAGGTTTGTCACCTGTATGGCAACGAAACAAATGTGAAGAAGGTAATGAAATGCTTTTGAAGCCACTCACAACATTTCAGCCCCACCTAGCAGGAGAGACTTTAGCCTTAACATCTTGGAGAGATGTGCATGCAATCTTCACATTGTATTCATAATATGGGTTTGTTGAAACGTCATTATTAAATGTGGGAAAGCCAGTTAAGCCTGTAACTGAAGAATTAAAAGCTTAAAATAAAACACTGTCATGCTAATGCCAAGGCAATATGCTATCAGGCTGCTAGCAAACAAGCCGCACCACATTTGTGAAACCTGTCTGCTAATAAACAAACACGCCAGTAAAACCAATTGCTTATTTACTACATATTGACGTGTCACCTTTAACAGAAAACTGGGTTTGCACGGGTTCTAATGGGAGTTTAGACTGTCACCACCACTCCAACCTGCACATGTTAGATATATATAAATGATGCACTGCATTAGTTAGCATCCAGTCTAGGAGAAGAAACCAATCAAAGTGATCGATGAACTCATTACCTTAGGGATTTAATGACAGATACAGGTACAACTAGCGACTCACCTGACAAACGATCCTAAAATGTGTTGGGAAAGTTAGCAACAAGCTTCAGAGGGGAGGTCAAGCATCGTCGTGAGTGGACAAATTCATAACTGCAGAGAGTTTTTAATCCCAAACTAAAAATAATCCTTACAAACTGTGAGATTATTAATCTGAAATAGAAAAACCAACACAACGTAAGCGTAATTCCTGTGAAGAAATCTTATCACTACGAGTTTGTTGTTGCCCGCGGTTCGTACACCCTTTATAAAAATATAGCTCCCCCTACTGGACCGGAGTGCAACCACTCCATGTGCAAATTAAATACAATTACAAAATATTAAAACAAACAAAAAACCCAAAACGATACCTTATTCCTCTTCCAGCTAGGACCCAAGACACAACACAGATCTTTCATGCGGTACAGCAACGTTTTAGCCGTTTAACGTTTCCACATTTTGTCAAGCTAATGCCGGTAAGATACAAACTTCCTGTTTACGTGATTGTCAAAACAAAATACCCAAAATGCCAAAGGGAAAGGCATTGCCAAAATAAAAGCACATGAACGCTATTACTTACCAAATAAAAATAAAAAATAAAACTGAAAACAGAGAACGTTGCCTTAATTATGAACCTTTATGAGGTTCATTTACACCGACAACACATCTGTTACAAGTACACGATATTCACACATGAAATGTTTATATTTTAAAATGTCAAACAGTAACGTGATTATATAAATAATTATATAAGCCTAAATGACAAATGAAATCAGAAAATACATTTCCTGCTGCAACATGTAATGTGAGTGTTGAGAGTTTCAATTGTTTTCCAAAAAATATGAAAAAAGCTAGGCTACTTAAAATTTAATTTAAATAAGCTCAATCTTTTAAGAAAATAGAAATCAGAAAAAGTTGAACATAATGAAAAGCATCCGGAAAAACCAAGTTGATTAGCTGACGTGCATTAGCTGAAGAAGCTGAGAGCCTCGATGCACAGTTGTAAAAGTTGAACAATTGAAGGTTTAAACATTATTTACAGCTAAAATTGAGTTGAAGTGCCAAAAACCTCTTAAAAGCAACCATTAAAAAAGAAAAAGGTAGGACTTGTTTGAGGTGTTATGTTTTAAGGCAATTATCTTCAGACATGTGTTGATGAATTTCTGGCCAACTGAAACCTGAAACAACTGGTTTGAATTTATGATCAGTTAAAATGGAAAGAACTGTATCATACTGTCAACGACCTCTCAGTAGTAATCCACCAATAAGAAGCAGAGGCCGAAAGTGCTGCATCAGTGCATCATGTTCAGCACACTTCTTTCACTCAGCACCTGGGTGTCTGCTCTATCCAGTAATACCTTTATGGCAACAGCAGAGTGCACTGTGTAACCACTTGTCAGCTGCTTTCAGTTCTGTTTCTGAAAGCACTAAAGTGACTTAATGCAGGGCTGCCTCCTCCATTACCAATGCAGAGAGATTACTGGCCATGCATCGATTTTTACCACTCTTCCAAAGGGTTGGATCTTAATCCTACACACTTTGCTTCTACTACAGAACTTTTCCTGGACCACACTGGGTCTTTTCGAAAGCCCATCCAGCCAGTTGATCCCTTTGACTTTTTTTTAATTTACAGAGGTGTTTTTAGGTTATTTTATTTTTTAACAGAATGGTTTATGAAAAGATAAGCGGCGCCTCAAAACTGTGGCTGACAGGCATTTCATCTGTCTATAATTTCTTCTTCTTCTTTCCTTCATTTCCATGTCCATCTAGCCTTAAAGATTTCCTCCCCCATTAGTTTTGCATCTGTGTCAATAAATGAAAGAAGCTGTAATCGAGCGATTAAGACATTGAAATCATGAGCATAGGTTTCACCCAATTCACTAAAAAAATCCAACCAGACAAACATAAATAAAATCACTGAACTGTTTTTGTTTTTTGGGTTATCCTCAGTGTCACCATTTAGTTGACTGTTACCAGTATAATTGTCAGTAAACATAATTATATTTAACTTTTTAAAGCCTTTTTTATAGTCTCTAGAGGAAAAATTGTGATTTATCTTTAATCCAGATCGAAGCATAAAAGATCCATATAAAAAGACCCCCTGTATTTGTGTTTATTGCTTTTTTTTAACACGAGTGTCCCCAGTTGCAGCTTTAACATATAATCCCAACAACATACTAAAGCAGTGCTAAAATATCCGCCTGAAAAGTCTTATTTCCCCCTTTCCCCCTCCAACATGCGTGCCTGCAGGCAGCAGTCCACCTGCCACTCAGCTGGAACCTCTGGGTGTGCATTGGCCTGAGGTTGACGAGGGGCAGGTTGGTCCCGCCCTCATCCAGATGTGCGTCTCGCTCCTGTGTCCTCCTCAGTCTGTTGCAGGCTTCAGCAGAGCGCGGAGCTCGGGGAAGTCAACAGGAGGATAGTAACACTTCAAGTATAAACAACGAGGAGCAGACTCCTGTAGCTGTGGTCTTCATCGGTCCGGATCTTCCGCGAGCTAATGAGTCGTGACTTTGTCGTT
>OOFC01033503.1:0-24909 GCA_900323345.1 Pseudochromis fuscus | reverse complement strand
TGTCAGTTCTCTCTGTTTGTTTATTTGTTTGTTTGTTTGTTTCCATGGCGACCGAACCTGAAAAAGATGTAAAATAGATTTAAAAAAGTGGTTCGGTCTCTGTCGCTGTTCACATTTAAACCATCCAGCCCCGAAAACCTTCACCTCATAACCACGAAAACAACAATGTTACACGAGAAAAAAAGTCCTGATGAACCAGGAAATACCTGTGACAGTAAATACCTGTGAGTGTGTGTGTGTGTGTGTGTGTGTGTGTGTGTGTGTGTGTGTGTGTGAGAGTGTGTGTGTATGTGTGTGTATGTATGTGTGTTTATTTTAGAGTGATGTCAACATCTTCCTGCTCTCACCTCAGTCTGAACTCACTATTTAAACTGGCCAATCAGAACCCTCCCTCAGCACCAACGACCAGTAGAAACCCTCCCTGAGTCAAACAACGCTTTGGATTAGAGAGCAGTGATTGGCTGCTTCTGTGCTTGTGTAGACACTTGCAATTGGCTCTCTCTGTGTGGACACCTTTGATTGGCTCTACTACTCTGTCCCCAAACTGTAATGTTTGGGGTTTCAAGCACATTGCTAGCATATGGTTAGCATGCGGCTAGCAGACACTTAGCGCTGGGCTAACATAACCATAACATGTTGCTACTCGCACTTAGCACAAGGCTAGCAGGAGCTATGTTTACAGTCCATGAAACATGTGTTTGCTATCTAGTAAACATAGTACATTTTTTTGTTAGCACATAGCTAGCCCAGAGCCAAATCAGCCAGTGTATGTTTAGCACAAGGCTAACACAGGGCTAACATATGCTAAACAGAGATTGTTGTTATGTTGTTACTACGCAGCTAACACAGTGTTAGCACCAGGATAACAGAGCTATAAGTTTGCAAGTGGGTAGCGCAGACCAGTGCACATCAAGCCTAAAGCTAGTACACTTTGTATTCAGTTAGCACTAAGCTGACAGACACTAACACCTGAGTCATCTAAATAGGTGGTAAAATATGGCTACTGGTGTTTGGCTAGCACACACTTTGAACTTAGGACTACCATGTGGTAAACATAGTATTTGGTTAGCATACAGCTAGCTCAGGGCTAACGCAGCTACTACTCAGCACGTGGGTAGCAGTCCAATCATGCACAGCTTTGGAACAACAGCCTTTGAAGGTGATTAGCATTGTTAGCCTTTTGGGGTTCAGCTGCGATAAACTGTTCCACCAATGGGAACAAGCCACAACGCTGAGGGGCGTGGCCTCAGGAGGGTTTTATGAGTGAGATCTAAAGCCATACACACTGTGTTTGTGCGCATGTATTAACTGTATGTGTGTGTGGGGGGGTAGGAGTGTGCGTTTGTAAGTGTGTGTGTGTGTGTGTGTGTGTGTCTGTGTGTTTGTGTGTGACATTGCAGGGATTTGCACTCTAGTGATTCACCTCAGCAAGACATCCACCCACACACAGGCACACACTCAAAACACACACACACACACATACACACACACACACATGCATTGCACTGCCATTTGAAATAGTGGGTCAGATTAGTTTCCATGTAGCTTCACCAACCAACCAAACTGTATTTTTCTTTAAAGGAACAGGGATGTTGTAAAGTATTTTTGTACAAATTTAATACTTTGGTAGCATGACGTTCCTGGTGTTTGTCCTGTCGGGCTCCACTGCTCTTCTCCTCCACCCCCCTTTGTATGGACGACTACTGAGCAACAATAAAGATGAAGACCTGCTGGAAGGACTGGACTCCGTGTGTCGTCTCACAACCACGCAATACACGCAACTTATATCATCTTGTTCAGAGTAATTTCAACCAATATTATCATTCCATCCACCTGTCAATCAATCTGCTGTTGGCAGCACAGTTCAGATTCCCACCAGAAAACAGTTACAGGTACTGGAACAGTATTGTTAGTTTATAGTACTAACATTATCTAGTACTGGTGGTTGTCTAGTAACATTAAGCCTCAGTCCCAACCAGACGCACAAATTTAGGAATGGTGGATCTCCTGTGTTTTTGGAGGCCCATGGGAGTAATGGAGTTTGCAGAGGTATAAAAAAGTTGCAAGGGCTTTGTCTTGCAGGGCACAAGGGCAACGTGAGATGTCCTCACCCACACAAACACGCTTGCTTCATAGAGGTAGTACTGAAACGTGTGGCAGATGCATGGGTGCCACACTTGCTCCATGGGTTTGATTTATTTCTTATGTTGTGAGTGCGTCCGTCGTACTCCACGCACACAGGGAACTTGCTCCCGCTGTGTGTCTTTCACCAAACAACAGTTTTCTTAAAAAAAAAAAAACACGTCATACCTGCAGACACCATATTGCACAGTGTGTCCTTACCAAATGTGGCACTTCATAGGGTTTGTAGATCATGATCAACATTCTCCAGAGGAATTAGAAAAACAAAAACACAACACTTAAAAATTTGAAGTTAAAAATGTATGCATTGAAGTAGTTTTAGTATAGTACTCAGAAACACTATTACACTTGATTCTTATATGTTCTGGGCTTAAAATAAGGTAATTGTCTTCAAAAAGCTTGTTAAAATTAGTGATAAAGCTTCCACAAACTGTGTAAAAATTATTAATAGCTAAATCTAAATGGAAATAATCTTGTGAGTAAAATTAGGAGATTAAAACACCATCATTATTTGGTACAGAAGCCCTGAAAGAACATGATTAAATACATTTTATTTTCTCAGTGTTGTTAAGGTAAGTTAATTTCAGTAGTTTTCGTGAGATCTTGAGTTGTTTTTCTTGTTATCTTAAGAGAACGTAGGATAATTTATCTCATTTTCTTTAGATAACATATTTATCCGTATCTCAAGAAAATTAAGTTTATTTTGTTGTGATAACATAAATGTTCTTGTAATCTTGAGAAAACAAAGTTTGTTTTCATGTGATAAAAAAACCTCATGATCTCGAGAACACCACTGAAATTAATTCGTTGCACAGCAATATAGAGAAAATAAAAATGCATTTAATCATGTCCTTTTCGGGCAGAAATGCGTTAAATTATTGTTTAATAAAAAAACATGATTAATTTCAGTGGGTATCAAACTTATTGATAGGATAACTCAAGATCTCGTGAAAACCACTGAAACGAACACGTTTTGCAGCAAAAAGAGGAAAATAATCATGTCTTTGATGTTGTCCTTTTAGGGGCTTCTGTAGTGAAGCTGTAATAAAGGATTATTAGCAACCACAAAAAAATATTAGGCTATGGGTTTTTATTTTAAGTTTGCCGCCCGTTGACCTGATGTGACGTCATCATTCTGCGCCCGTCCCCGCTTCCTGCTCGGTGACTCTGTGCAGGACTAGTTCTGTCTGTTCCCTCCTGTGTTGTTGTTTCTCTGCATAGCATCAGGTTCATATCCACAATACTCACCGGGTTTATCTTTAGATAACCGACGGACATATTCACCGACTCCTCCCTTGGATCAGCAGATACCGAGCCAGGGAAGAAGCATGTCCACCGCACTGGAGAGCTACATCAACCGTATCCCTCCGCTAACAAGCTAACTGCCCGTCCGAATGAATGAACGCATGCTAGTTAGCTTAGCTTTCAAGCTAGGAGGGATATTTATTTAGTTGTTTAAATTAATTCACGGGAACGTAGCATCTGTTTAATGCTTCACATGTTTGGTTTGACTTTGTTTATAAGACAATAAAGGTTATTACGGAGAAAGTTCAGCTACACCTTAGATTTACGGATTTATTGATTCCGTTACTTTAAGACTTTTTCTGGTTAATCGAACCTCATTAGTATCTATGAAGGAATGATTGTTGTGTTTTTAATGATTTTTCCCATTCTGGAAGCTGTGTTTGGGTGGTTATGTTTAGTGAAGTTTTTACTGTGTTTTGTCCAGAAAGGTGTTGTTTCTTTGACTCCTGCTGATTCAGGTACTGTGGCCATCGTCACCTCGGACGGCAGGATGATCGTGGTGAGTTCAAGGACTGATGTCAGGATAAAAACAATACTTTTTATTTTTAACCACAGACTGTAATGGATGAAGCTAATGTGACGTCACCTGTTGGTTTCTGGACTCTTATTCTAAAGTCAGGAGTTTGGTATTTGAACGTGGTCATGTTGGGTTTTTTGGAACCGGAAGTGTCGATATTCGAATGTGAAGGGAGGAGGCGGATCTGAATCTTGAACCCGAAGACACTGCCCAATGTGACTGAAGTTCATTCAGGAATGAGCCTCCAAACCTCCTGTCAGTCATTGGAGACCAGAGCTGTCAATCAAACTAACCACACCCCTAACTCCTCCCCTTCCCTCTGCCTAATATCTCCTTAATGATAAAAGGATTTTTAGATGGACCACCTGTCAATCAGACTAACCCCGCCCCTAACTCCTTCCACCAGATCACTGAGAAGAAGAGTTGACTTTATCTAATGACCTTAGGCTGACTTTTGGTTTTATTTGCAAACTGACCCGGGGACAACAACTATTTTGAGCTCAATCAGTGAAACCAACATGTGCAAAGTGTATGTTAGTTGAACGAAAGTGAGGTTTAATCTGCATCATGACTTTGGTGAATCATGACATCCTTACTGAATGTGTTTGTTAACCACAGCAGGAGTGATATTTGTGCCATCTAAAATATAAATGGCAGTAGGCCAGAACAAAATTGACTTTTATTCAAAAAGAAAAGCCCTGCTATAAGAAGTGAAGGGTTTCTCTCCACTGAAACACTTTTTGTTTGTTCAGGGCACCTTAAAGGGTTTCGATCAGACCATCAACCTGATCCTGGACGAGAGCCACGAGCGAGTGTTTAGCTCCAGTCAGGGGGTGGAGCAGGTGGTTCTGGGACTGTACATCGTCAGAGGAGACAACGTGTGAGTCACCGTGTGATCCATCGATCAGCAGACAATTGATCAGCAGTTTGTTTGTGTTTACAATTTCTTGTTTGTATTTGTTTGTCTCTCAGTGCTGTGATCGGAGAGATCGACGAGGAAACAGACTCCACTCTGGATTTAGGAAACATCCGAGCCGAGCCTCTGAACTCCGTCGTCCACTAACATCTGACCTTCTTACCTTTTGACCCCTTTTTCCGGTCCAGACCTGCTGCAGCATCACCACTGTCTCCATGGCGACAGAAAACAGCCTGACTGACCCGTGTGCACCGGTGTCTGTTCAAAGAAGCAGGTTCACTGAGTTTCTGTGAATCTGCCTCCAGTCACAGACTCCGAGATCTTTCTGTTTGTATTTTTTATAAATAAATAAAAAGTTGTTCAAGTTGTTAAATGTGCAGGGGATTTTTTTTGTCAATGTGAGATTGTTTAATAAAGTTTTTCATTTGTCATATTTGGACAAAAACTTTGTTCAGTGACTCAACATATTCTGAATGTGATGATTTTAAACTCCCATCATAGATGGGTAGAGGAGATGATAGAGCAGCTCCTGTTGTTTTTGAACTACAGCCACATGTCAGGATCAGGAGGATGGGTTTAGTTCTTACATACTGTTGTTATTTGATTCATTCACAGCATGGTTCAGCTCATAATAAGTATCTGTATCACACTGACCTTCAGATCTATTTAGAATGTATCAACAGCCTATCTCACTTTAATAAATGGATGATTAGTCTTTAGGTTTTGATTCTGTGCCACTGTCCCATAAAAATACTCAGTCATGACATGTACAGTTTCAGGAATCCCGAAAACAAACTGGTCTGGACCCACACTGGAGGATCAGTTTCAATAGATAATGGTCAAATCTGAAACAGCCTCAGTGTACAAATATTTCTGTCTCTTGTACGGAAGTATAACACTTTAAAATATTTAACTTTTTGTGTATTTTGGGTCAGCTTAAGAAAAGTCATCAAATTTTAGTGAGAAAGAAAATGATGCAGGTATTTTCACTGCTGTTAAATGCAGGTGAAATTTGACCTGAACAGGATATGTGTCCATATAAGGCTTCAAAGAGAAGAAGCTTTAGGGGCATGGTTAGTTTGATTGACAGCTCTAGTCTCCAATGATCTACAGGTGGTTTGGAGGCTCATTCACCAGGGAACTCCAGTCTCAAACACATTGGACAGTGTCCTCAGGTTCAAGGTTCAGACCCGCCTCCTCACTCCTCCCTTCATGTCCAAATATGGTCACTTCTGGCTCCAAAATAAACAACATGGTCACATTCAAACATGAAATTCCTGGCTTCGAAATGTGAGTCCACAAAACAACGGGTGATGTCATGGTCACTTAAAGTGATGACATCAGCGTGAGCCAGAGGTTTTCTTTAGAACCATCCTCTAGTGGTCGTCAGTAGGATTGCATTTTTGCCTTCACTTTTGAGACGTGGTGGTTAAGTCCATCTTCTTTATACATTCTTCATGTGTCTCCCACAGTGAAAAAACATGTTGTGTTCAAGATCATCAACTTTGAAAACAGTTTGTAATCAAGTGTCTTTATTCACCTCAGCAGGAAACAGAGTCTCATGTTTGTTAATGAAGCAGCAGGATTTTGATTACACATCATTTATTCACTCTCCTGTTCCACCACCTCACCTCCTGTCTGTTTTTTATGTTCAGTTGTTAAATGTGATCCCGTATTAATAAATAAAATGAATTACAAACATGTGTTAATGAGGAAGCAGCAGCTCTTTGACCAAGCTGTGCTGTTTCTGTTGTGTTTGTGTGTCTTTGGCGTCCATGGTCATGCTGATGGCGTCCTGCAGTCCACTGATCTGCTCCAGAGTTGGTGCTGGATCTTCGTAGTGCAGCCGCAACAAGGAGGCTCCTGAAAACACACCAAGAGTTTATCAGGAGGTGGTCCTTGAACTCACCATCATCATCATCGTTAGTGCACTCTCACCTTTTTTCACCTTCTGACCAAGAGACACCAGTAGCTCCGCCCCCACGCTGTGATTGACAGGCTCGCCGACCTTTGATCGCCCCGCCCCCAGTTTATGAAGCACCTGAGCTAAAACCATACCATTGACGTCCACGACAACACCTGAAACACAAAGGTGTGTGACTGTGTGTCCCTGAAGGCATCATCACTATGACGTTTCTTTTTACCGTCTGCAGGCGCCTTCAGTTCGAGCTGATGCCTTGATTTTCTCAGGATACGGAAGTAATCCGTGTGGGCGGAGCACAGTAACCGAGCTGTCTCACTGGCCACGCCCTGAGCCTCCATCATGTCCTGGAACTTGGACAGAGCCGCTCCTCCAATCACAGCGTCAGAAATCTTCTTGGTGCCTTCTGATAGGTCGGACGCCAGACCGGTTATCATCAGCAGGACACCTCCTACAGACACAACAACCACACAGGTTTTCACTTGTTTTTTTAAAAAATATTTTATTATTATTTATGTATAATTTATATGAATGTATTTATGTTTTTTCGTATTTTTTCTTGAAGATTTGTGACGTCTTGAAGAATCGTTACTTTTTTCTTCCAGATATCAGAGTGAGAACAAGATTTATGGCTTTAAGATTGTATATTTTTCTTAGGACTCTCGTTTCTCCCACGGTCCTGAACTTCACACCTGTTTCCAACGTGGAGGCAAATAACAAGCTCAGAGAGCTACATTAGCTAACATTAGCCTAAATAACGCGCTGCTTAAAGTTTGTTATTATTCAAACAAACTTATTTTTTTAATGTCAACTGGTTTCACCGCATCGTTATCTGGTAAGTTACCGTCAGTGTGTTGTTTTGTTTTGTCGCAGTTTTAACGGTTTGTACACAAACTTTTATGCTAACGTTAGCTTTTAGCTGGCCGCTAGCTAATTAGTTACATTTCAACCGGAAGTTGTTTAATTAAGCACACAAAAAATAACCAACAATTATTTTAGCTTCAGTTAACATTTAAGTTAACACATATTTTAATTAACCAGGGATTTGTTTGTTGTGTAAAGTTCACAAAATTAGTAATTTTAGTAAATTTAAAATGTTAAGTGATGCCTTCAAGTTTATTATTTTTGTTAATCAACAGTTCAAAATGTCAATAAATCAGTTTAATATATGACAAAATAAAACAGCAAAAATGTACTTTGTAGAAACTGTAATCAAGAAAAATTATGTTATTTTTCTTTGGATAAATGTCTTAAATTATTTATTACTTAAGGGGATAGGTAATTATTTTGCATTTATTATATTTATTTTTTGTGTGAGCAAGCAAAACAAATCACTTTGAGATGCTCTGGGAAATTATGATGTGTTCATCTGTATTTTATTTTTTTCAATCACAGTCAGGTACAGTCACTGGCATTGCAGAAAATAAAGTTTTAGTATGAAATAAGTTGCCTTCAAATAGTTTTCAGTATGAAATAAGTCCAATTTAAAAAGCTAATATGAAAATAAATATGCATAAATGGCGTAGGATTGATTGAATGACTCATATAATCTTTTTACTTTGTAAGCCAGTTAACAATTAGATTTGTTGATTACAGTTCCTCAGTTGTGATGATTAATTATGTTTATGTTTTGTCTTGTGTGAAGTAAAAATCTTTGGGTTTCGGTCGACTGGTTGGACAAAACAAGAATCTCTGAAGACGTCAGACTCCAGGAGGTTGTGGTAGGCTGGATGTTCATATTTGTTAAAAGTTATTTTCCCACCTGACTTAATTTAATTTTTATTATGATTCATATTTTCCATCTGACGCTTTGAATCAGATTTAAAAGTCAAAATATGAAAATTAAAAGCAGAAAATTCCATAGAGGGGAAATCATACTGTATAAATTATGAAAAATAAAGATGCCATAAAGTTATAAATTACAAGTTCAGAAGCTTTACTGTTCAGTTTTTTTTTTCTTTTTAAATCTGTTCGGTTTTGTTTGTCTGGTTCATCCTGGTGTCTCCTCTAAAGTTTCTTATTTTCATTGTAGCAAAAATATACTTGGTCATGAAATTACTTGACTGAGTCTAGTTTGACAGATTACTCATTTCAGACATTTACCATCAATAATATTTACAGATTGCTGTGCTTGTGAACTGAATATTGTTGTATTTTTAGACACAACAAGACATATGTTATTTGACCTTCGACACTGCAAAGTTATAACCACCAGGTTTTGATCATTTTATTTTTTTGGGGAAAAGTAATCATTACGTCAGCTGATTGTGAAGGTGACTCTTTACTGAAGGCTTTAGGTTGTGTTTATTAAAAGCTGTAAACATGCTTATTGCTGCTGTGAAGTGAAGTCTGTGGAGGACTGACTTGTTTTTGGGGCCTCGTGTGGACATTTGGGGAACTGCAGTTTGACATTCAGATGATTGATTTTATTTGTTTCTGTTCTTGAGTTGCATGAGAAAAGCTTAGAGGCTTTGCTTTTTCTGTCTGGTTTTATTTTAATCTCTGGAGTTTCAGGAGAAAAACTGTAATGATCACAGGTAATGTTTTCGTCTGTGTTTGTTGTAATTTGTCCCAAAACCCTGGCAGGACTTTTATTGTGAGCAGTTTGCTGTTTGTGATTTGATGTTAATCTTCATATTAATCCTCTCCACCATCTTTGTTTTGAGTCTTGGGCTGATTCTGTTTCTGGTTTTGTTACTTTGTTTGTTTGAGTAGTCGATGCATTTTTATTGATCGCTTGCTACATGTTGGCGAGAAACAAACTCTGGACGTCTCTAAACCAGTAACACTTTGAAACAAACTGGCAATATTGCCAGTTAGCTACGCGGAGGTGGGTTTGGTTGGTAGTCCACGCTGCCACCTTGTGGGGATATTTATGCGCAAATTGAAAATGTGCAACAAAAACAAAGTGAATGGAAATGAACTGAGTGTTGAGTTCATTTCCTTATTTATATTATATGCAAAATTAAAACATTTTGGTGTGATAGGGTTCCACTCATTATCTAAATCCATGTGACTAATTTCATCAAAAGTTTGAACATTTAAAACTTGATGACTTTAAACTAATATTACCAAGCGTTGTCACCAGCTCCATCAGGTCGTCGGGTCCATTTCCCTTTAGCGCCTCCAGAGATTCAATCACTTCTAGACTGTTTCCCACACATCGACCGATCGTGGCGTCCATGCTGCTGAGGACGGCGCCTGTACGGATCCCCAGACCATTTCCTGTGCTCACCTGAAATAATAATTAAACATTACGTTCACAGTTGGACCAAAATCAGTGAAAGTTATTACTTCCCTTAAAGATGTTTCACGTTGAAGACTTTAAAGTTCCTCCTACTTCTGGAGGGCTTTTATTATGTAGGATGTTTCTATTTAAATCTCCTTACCAACTGCTGTGCTAACTGTTTAGCACCGTCCAGGTCTTTGTAGAGAGCAGCTCGTCCAAACTTGACGTCCAGCACCAGAGCAGACAGAGACTCTGCCCCTTTCTTTGAGATGATAGAACCTGGAAATCAGCACAACGCAAATCACAGTTTAGATTTAACTGGACGTCCTCCTTTGTAACTCTGCCAGTAATCTTGGTTCATTACCAGTGATGAGCGGTAAACTGTCCACGGTGCTGGTGGCATCCCGCAGGGCATACAGGACTCGATCTGCAGGGACCAACATCTCCGTCTGACCCACAATGCAACAGCCCACTGAGCTCAGGATCTTCAGGATCTGCAGGTTAACAAACAGATAACACAGCTCATCTAATTCACTGTAATTAGATAATAAAATAATATTTTCATCTTTAGTGCTTTCCACTTGTGTTCCGATCACCTGAGACACATCTTAAAACCAAGTATGAACATCACCTACAAAACCAATCTTGTCTTATTAGATATTTTCTAAAAAGGAATTTAATACATAGATGGACTTTATTCATCCCCAATAAGACATTTATTAGTCCAGTAGTCAAATTGAATAATAAAATGAAAAAGATTAGACATAAAAATGGTATAAAACAGTTGATAACTATGCCAAGTCCTTAAAAAGTCCAAATCTCAGTGATGTCAAATCTAAGCAAAACTGTACAACACTAGTGCACTGGGTTTCACTTGTGTTTTGATGATGTCATTACTTGAAACTCTACTGTGACATTTGCAGATTTTTCTCCAATTTCTAGTTTTTTCTTTTTCAAATTCAAAATGTGCATATAAAACAGGCAGAGGTTTTATTTGGTCATGAACCAAATGATTGGACAGATTATCATGTTGACCTGAAGGTGGCGCTGTTTGAAAGTTATCATGATTCATACGATGAGGTGTTTGACAGTCAAACAGCTGATGAGATATTGGAGTGTGGATCAACGTGTTGTGTCATCTGCAAAGAAAATATTCTTGACATCATGTAATGTAGCATTTTCTAATAAATAATGTAGATGAACAGTTTCCTGCACCTGCTCTGCTGATTGGTGAATGTTGAATCCTGGAATTGACTCCAGTTTATCCAGAGTTCCTCCTGTGTGAGCCAAGCCCCGCCCACTGATCATCGGCACCTGGAAAACACACATGTGAGGTTATGACAGGTGAGACATCCTGTTCTCATTACTGTCTCTGAGTAAATTACTGAGTGTAGCAGGTGAAGCATTGGAGTCTTTTTAACATTTCATAGGTTTAATAGGTTATCATGAATTAACATTAATTAACAATAATTGATTAAAATATTATAGCTGGAAAATTATTGTTTTTACACAACTTTTTGTAAATTTGAGCTAATTTAATTTCAATTAAATTAAGTAAAACTAGCACGTTAAGAACATCTGAAGTATTACAAGCCAAAATTCAGTTGTGAAGATCTACAGTAAAAACATTTGATCATGTATATCTTGAATAAATTGTTAATATTCTTGTCAGCTCGTAAACTAAGGTGAAATTAAACGCTAGCATTTGTTAGTGTGAATCCACCTTACAGCCGCAGGCGGCGAGCGCTGGCGCCAACACCAGGCTGACTTTGTCCCCAACGCCTCCCGTCGAGTGTTTGTCCACTACCAGCCCTTTCCACTCCTCTGGCCATGACATCACATCTCCCGATGACATCATCTCCCTGGTCAGGGTCGTAATCTCCCTGGTAACCATCCCTTTCTGCCAGATTGCCATCAGCATGGCACCTTAAAGGAAGAAAACCCGTTAGGTTGAATGTGTTTGGGTGAATCTGCTGGTTCTGGTGGTTCATACCTGTCTGACACTCCTGGATGGTTTTATCTGTGACGGCCCGAATGAAGGTTTTAATCTCATCATCGCTGAACTGTCTGCCGTCTCTCTTCTTCCTGATCAGATCTGGGATGGAGAGCATCTCAATCTGGAAACATCAAAACAGAAACAGACCAATAATCTGATTAATCAGAACAAGATTCACTTCGATGTCTAAATCTGCGTTCGCACCAAACGCAACCACACGTGAACTTTCGCCCTCAACAGCTAACATAAGTATTCCTTCTGGAAACCGCAATGACTGCCGCTTCTGCCATCAGCAATAACCCAGATCACAAATACTGCTTTTACCTGTTGTGGAAGTCCGAGAAACAACCTCTCCTCATTGGTTTTATCCCTGTACAGAGTCAAAGTCGTGTCACAAACCTCTGAATGACCACAGATGGCGACGATGAGCTCCATTTTTCCCCTCAGTGATGGCAGGAAATCTCAACGCTGATTGTTTATTGCGATACCGTGTGATGTGAATTTTTTGCTCAACTTAAAACTTTTTCAATTTAGGCAGACACACACTCCCGTCTACTCGCGTCTTTGCTTTTAGTTATTATGTGAACGCACCAAGAAATTAGCTTCGCGTTTAGAATTGCAATTGACTTAAAAACCTGTCAAACACTTTAAAATGTGAGTTTGGATATTTGGCAACAATGAACTTAAAACATATCAAGCAGATTTTCGAAATTTAGTTTTCCTTTGGAGTCGGTTTACGAATGGTTTATATCTTATCTACTTTTACATGCACCCACATGAGGAGTTAACTTTTATATTTATGCTGTTTTGGTGTCACAACTGCTCATAAACAGTGACTATAAGAAAGATTTATTACCAGATATACAAATTTTAGACAGTGAAACTTCACAGATATGGTGCTTGATATTTTTTATTTTTTTACGATATTCTAAATCCCGCACTTTACTGGCCACTCGCTGAGAGATGAATACCAACAGGAACTATTGCTGTTAGAATAAAAAAATTAATGCAGTAAAATGTAGAATACTTTACTCTGAAATGTGGAAGTAAGTTAGCAAAAAATACTCGAATACATAATAACATCAACCATCATTTTCTACTTCATATGTTACAGAAAATGACACATTCAACAATACCGAGATATCTGTGAAAGGCCAATATAAGCTAAAAATCAGTTGGGTTTTAGCTACCTTTATACATTATATTTTGACATAATTTATATTTGACAAATCCAAACTGATTCACAGATGAATTTTATACATATCACTCATTTTATTTTTACTAATAAGAATAACAATTACATCTGTCATCAATTGCTATTCTGAGATAGATAAATAAACTCTGTTATTCCCCAAAGAAAAATCCCTTTGACTATATTGTTAAGAGTTGTAAATATTACATATATGTATACATTTTACAAGTTCCAGTTGGAAAAAAAATCTCATTAGAATTTAATGTTAGATATCGATAATCTTATTCAAAATCTTTCCAAAAACTAAGTTCAGACTAATTTAATTTGTCGTGATTTGTTAAGGAAAATTCCAACACCCCCTGTTTTTGTAGCAATACAACAGATTAACATTAGCTTAGCTGAGGTTAGGTCAATAGGGTATGCAACAGGTTAGCAAGATCGCCCTCTGCTGGATCACAGGCCAACCTGCTTCAAATGGTTTGATGCACCCAATGAACTGTTCATCCCACATTCAAAATAATATCAAAACTTCCAATAAAACTCAGAGCCCTGATTAGACTGTCAACTGTAGATTTCTACAATAGACATTTTCACTAGTGAGAATTAAAGTATAGATACCTTTTAAGTGGAATTACAACTACTTAAAATTACATGTAGAATTATAATGCATCAAATGTAGAAGTCAGAGTAAATGGCAAAGCTCACAGAGGGACAATAAGAGGAGCTGAACACACCTACGTATCTGCAACTTAACCTCTCACCAACCAGAGGTGTTATAGATCCGTCTCTGCAGCTCTACAGCTTGTTAAAACCTGTAGGACTGCACAGCACAACGCCCTTTCACTTATTGTTTTATCTCTTTGTTTAGGTTTTTTGTTTTGTTTTTTTTTAAAACCCTAAATCCCTAAGATTAAATCCTGATATAAAAAAGGATTTGTACCTTTTAAATGTTCACTTTAAAACACCCAGAAAACTCCCTGTAACTGAACCACAGGAGGACGTAGCATTGAGTCACATTCACTTTGTATTCATTAAACCACTAACTACACTTTAGTACTTCAGTTTGTTCCAACATGTCAATAACAATCAGAGTATCGTACCTCGTCTGGCGTCTGCAGGATGTGAAGTGACATCAAGCCTGCACCTCATCGGCAGGTTAACGTCCTGTCGGCCAATTAGAGAGCAGGGAGGAGGAGGTAAACGATTGACCCACCAATGAGCTTTAAGCTGTGCGTTAACTCGCACCGAAAAAAAACTTCACTTCTCAGTCAAGTTCATGTTTTCTTTATCACTGTGGTCAAGAGTGAGTGTGTGTTTCAGTGAGTGTGTATTTCTGTGTGTTTGTGTATCTAGGCTGCAGGTTATTGTCAGACCGTCACAGCTTTCACTCCTGAAGTTTTGAACTACATTAACTGTGACTGCTGAGATACAAACTTTACAGACTTCCTCTATACTCGACTCTAAAAACCATTCATTCATATCAAAGTCTTCAGCAGACATTAACTCTAAAATATTGAACCTTTCCCAATTAATCTTTTTTAAAAATGTGTTTTCTTTACATGTCATGCTTTTTAAAATGTCCAGCTCACAGACCATATATAGAAGTCGACAAAATAAATGAGTCTGAAACATGAATCCAATCTCGGAACTGCCAAAAGGTGCAGTACCACCGATGACCACTAGAGGCTAGCTCCAAAAAACTTATGCTCCAATTTCATGTAATGAATAAAAAAATAAATAAGGTTAAAATTGTGATAGTTTTGTGAAAGCAATTTAAATCTTTGTCATGCTAACATTGCTGCATAGCTAGCTTCATAACAGGCTAAGGTTAGCGGCCAGAGTTCTCACCACAGATGGTTCATTAAAGATGGACGTAGCCACCGGGTCTCAAGACTCACACCAATGCAGAATGCAACACCATCATTGGCCACTAGACGCTGGCTCCAAAACACTCTGGCTCTGTAGTGAACTTACTAAATCTTAAAGGAGTTAGCAGTGACACATCACCCAGTTTACCCTCCATTCTCCAGGTCTTATTGCTCGGGGAGATAGTGTAAGCTGCATACAAAACTATAACCCAACAGAGCATACTCAGGGACATCCAGGGACAGACACCATTTCACACAGTCAGCCAGACATTTAGACACACATACATAGAGAACTCAACAACACACACACACACGACCCAAGGTTGTAATAACCACACCCTGTCAGACCCTCACCTCAGGCTGACCTTTCACCAGACCATTTCCTGTCATCACTTTATTTCACCACAGCTCCAACTGACGTCAATTCAACAAATCCTCATTTTCAATCCTGAATTATTCACTCAGTGACATCACGTTATTTGATGTCATTAGATAAAGTCGACTCTTCGCAGTTTTCCATCTGAAGGAGATATTAGACTGAGAGAAGGGGAGGAGTTAGGGGTGTGGTTAGTTTCAGTGACAGGTCTGGTCTGCAGTGATTGAGGTGGTTTGGAGGCTCATTCACCAGTAAACTCCAGTCTCACACAAGGGTCAGACCCACCTCCTCACACCTTCCTTCATATCCATATATGGTCACTTCTGGCTTCAAAAAACCAACATGGTGATGTAGAAATGTCAAACTCATGGCTTCCTGGCTTGTTGACACACTGCACTATGTTTCTTGGGTTTTTTTATGACACAGTTTTCCTCCTCTGGACTCAACCTCTTGACTTTGATATTGTGTAATTGGTGTTTTTCCACATGTGTTGCTGTTTGGAGACAGGATGCACATTTTGAAAGTGAATCTTAAAGGGGAAGTCGGCTGAAGCGCTTCCTTTAAATGTTTAATTTAACGTCATTCAGACAACAAGTCGTTTTTACTGCCTGTAAATTTAGCAACAAGTGGAAGAGGCCGTCTGCAGAGAGACTTTATTAGTGTATAAGTGGTGTGTCCACATACTCGTATATCAAGGAGATAATGAATGTCTGTTGTTTTTTCTGTAGTCTTATGCTTTTTAACGTTTTTGATTTTTAACAACACACCATACGTTAGAAAATATGTAGACATGTTTGTATTAACACATTTATTGTTTTATATTATCATGAAGTTTAGTCTAATCTGTAGAAAACTGTGAGAGTATTGTGACCTTGTGAGACTGAAGTGTTTGTACTGAATGTATCGAGCTGTGTTCACACTTTTGAGATAAGTGAAGACTCCAGGATGTGTTTCCAACGGAGGAGAAAGAGAAACTGTTTTCCCACCTGAAGGATGTTTTATTATGAAGTTTGACAACATACGAAACAATGGCCTTTTTTTTTTTTGAGGATTTTTAACAACATAGTATACTGTGACTTCTTTTTATGAAGTTTGACAACATACGAAATGATGACCGTTTTTTTTGAGGATTTTTAACGACATACTTATTTTTATGAATTTTGACAACAAGCTATATAATAACTTTTTTCCAATGATAGCTAACGGCATACTATACTGTGACTGTTTTTGATGAATTTTGATGACACACTATACTGTGATTTTTTTCACATTTTTTGAGGACTTTCGACGACATACTGGACCATGATGTGTGACGGACTCGCTTATGAGTTTTCCTCTTCCTCTTCTTGAGTAGACTGCCTGATTCTGACTCAGGCATTTTTATTGTGTACCGTATTTTCCAGACTATTAAGTGCACCTGTCTATATGCCACTATTGAATTTATTCAAACAGTTTCATGTGGTCCACTCTGACCAGGTCTGATGTGACGACGCTAAATGTATCGGCTAGCTTGTAAAAAGCCAACGAGCTTCGTGCCGCCGATACATGAGAAACACCGGTGTTTAAGTTCAAAGCGTCAGAAAAAAGTAGCGGCTTATAGTCCAGAAAATACGGTAATTAGCATTTTACACAACAACAAAGTCTTACTCTGTTTAGTTACGTTGTTTCTTTTTGAAAGTGAATCTAAAAGGAGATGTTGACAAATGCACATCATGTTTGTGTTGGACCTAATATATTATGAGTTTTGATCATTTTGGACATCACACGATATACTACGACTTTATTCATAATGATTTTTCACAAGATACAGTACTATGATGTTGTTTTATGTTTTTTTACAACATCCCCTACTGTGACATATTTTTGTGCGTTTTCATATCAAACTATACCAAGAAAAGGGCAAACACACAAGATGCAGTGAGAGGAAAAATGATTTATTTAGAGTGTTTACAGTGTTTCCCATTGCGTAGACCAGGGTGGCCTAGTTTGGTGTAACTTGTCCAACCATCGTTTTATTATGATCATTAAAGACGTTAGGCTGATTGTAACCCTGTGTTTTGGTGACATTCTACACTATGACATTTTTATTATCAAGAGTAAAAACAGTGTAGTATGTTGGTGAATTGTCAAAAAACGCTGTCGTCGAATATCCTACAAAAAAAGTCAGGTTATAGCATGTCGTCAAAAATCATGAAAAAAAATCACAGTGTATTACGTCGTCAAAAATCATGCAAAAAGTAATAGTAAAGTAAGTCATCAAAAGTTTATTATAGAAAACATCATCATGTTGAATGCAATAAAACGTCTTAAAGATTTTATATAATGCACTTTGGCCTTTTTGATGATGTCATATCATAATGACATTAAACTCTTCATCGGTGCATCAGTAAACTCAGGTCTTCAGTGACTCAGGATGTTGTGTTGTTGTAAGAATCCTGAAAATGTGTTTGTCTCTACGCTGAGCTGAAAGTTATCAGTGATTAACTCGACTTCCCGCTTTAGTGGCCGGACGAGGTCAGAGGTCCTAAACCTGTTAAACCTGAGAGCTCTTAATGTGAAAGAACCACACAGAAAGGCAGAGCATTCACTTTGTAATAAATGACAGTTTATTATAAAGATTACAATCTGTTGCGTTGCAGAGCTCATCAGTTGTCATCGTGTGCTCTTTAGTCTTTAGAAAAGGGAAGAAGAAACTACAAGTACACACACACCACTCACTCCAGAAGAAACTACAAACATACTGTAAAAAGAGGAAGCTAGAAAGGAGGAGGAGGAGGAGGAGGAGGAGGGAAACCATAAAACCATAAAATTATAACCAGGTGAATATCAGGAGGAGGAAAGTTTCACACACAGGTTAGAAAGCCAGGATTCTCAGCCAATCAGCAGGGAGCTGAGGATTGTTTATCCAAACACTGCCGTGGTGGCCATTTTGGCTCATTATTTTATCTGTTTCTAAATTCGTCTTGGTTCTGGAGCTCGAACTAAACCGCCATTTGTTTCTCCATCTATCAGTTTGTGATTGTCTCTGGTTCACATCGCTCTTCTTCAAAATCAGTTGGAAGAATTTCAAACTTTTTTTTGGTGCAAATCTCTGCCGCTGCCATAGCTAGCTTATATTTAGAGTAGCCTCTCTCTGCAGCGCCCCCTGGTGTGTGGATGCCAGTGTTTACAGTTAAAGTTAATATCATACACGCACAAATGCAATATTAAAACTACGAAAATGTCAAAAGTAAAGGTTTTCCAAATCCCGTTCTAGTTTTGGCTCTTTACAATCACACTTTTTAAAAATTATATATATTTTTTATCTGCCTGAAATTTGATAAACACAATTTTTTAAAGATTTTTTGATTTTGGATTTTTTTTTGGTTTACTTTACCAGGAAATGTAAAATTTAATGAAATTTAAAATCTATAATTTGTAAATTTGTGTGTCTCAGAAAAAATTTTGGTAAAAAGAAACAAACAAAAAAACCTCACATTTTTAAGAAAAAACTTAGTAAAGTCATAGATTTTCATTTTTAAAAAAGAAAATTTATTTGTTTCCCCCCTCAGATTAAAGTTTGGAAAAAGGTTCTGAGCTTAAAGTCGTACATTTCTGAGAAAACGTTGCAATTAACCTCTACAAGAAGTTGTATGAGAAAAAAAATTGAACTTTTTTCAGAATAGTTTTTTTTAGTTGTAAATTCACAAGAAAAAAACCTTGAAATATTCTCAAAGTCAAAACGATAAGGTCAAGGCAAAAAGGCTGCACTTTGTACCAGTTACATGTCAAAAAAAACCATTCGATGAGAGTTTTAAATATGGCAGCGGTTCAGGAGCCTGGAACCAGAGATCAACCAGGACAAAACATTGGACATGTTTTCTGATACATAAACTTTCAATTTAGGAACTTGTGTGGATCATAAATGTGCGATCAGCAACACACACTAAAAGAAGAACTACTTTTCCCAGTGGAAGAACAGCTGTGGCCTGGTTTCTGATTGGCTGAGAAGTCCTACGACAGGTGAATGACCTCACGTCAGGTGTATCAGAGTACAGAGGGATTCCCAGCAGGGCCCTGAGGTCCGAGGTTCGGAGGTCTCTCAGACCTCTTCGTCACTCTGGTTTCTTTGTTTCATTCTGTGGATGACTCTGTACAGTAGACTATTGTCCATTATAATATATACTACACAGATATACAGTCTAGAAATATATATTTATATATGTATCTGGTAATGTGATATTCAGTCAGTGTAAACGACTGCACAGCAGGATTGTTGGTGTGTTTAAAACCACATCTGTTCACACCATCTGTATATTTGTAATTTCAACGATTGCTTTACACAGCAGGTGGAAACTTGTGATTGATCATATCTTGGTGAAAAAACTCCTTTTCTGGAGTTATGAATCAATACCTTTTGGTAACTAGTATGAACTGAAGCTAATGCTAACTGACGTCCTCTAATAGTGGTCCAGCTGCTTCTCTCTGGGGCAGGACTTTATTTCTAGTTTAATTAATAAGGTTTTAGTGAGAAAGAAGAAACTTTTTTTGGCTTCAAACAAGGTCAGGATGAAACCGTTCAAGTTACTGTTGTTAGTACAAACTACACTTTCTGTCATGAAGTGAAAGTTCTCTTCAATGTTTCTTTAGTTCTCAACAGGGCTTTTATTGTGAAACATGTGCAGCACCTCTTGGATTAAAGCATGACAGAGCAAAGAGTGAGTGGTCTGCCTGCAGTGAGTGACATAGGACAATGGTACAGTACTTTTCCAGAACAACAATGTGTTGAAAACAGGAGATTATATTATAGAAAATAAATCAAATAAAAACAGGCTAGGTCAGGCTGTGTCCCACTGCTTCCAGTCTTTCCAGGATAACATCTACCTCAGAACTAACAATCATCTTTATTATGGATCCATTTGGAGATTATGATGCTTAAAGTTGTCTTGTTTTGTATGACCAATACACCCTTAAAACAATCCCACGCAGCAATTTCTCATTAAATGAACATATTGTTTTGTGAAAATAGTCAATGTCATCTTTAATAACAGATAAAAAGATGTCATCTGCAAACAGTCGTATCCTCCCCTAAGATCTCAGCCTGTCATCTCATGTGATAAAGAAAGAAGTGGTTTGACAAAGAACTGATTTATGGAGAAATTAGGAAGTATCAGGAAGAACTTTTGATGCTTTTTTTTTTGACACTTTGTTGTTCTGGAAAAGTAACAAACTCTCTGTGGGTGGACCACTGTCTCTTTGCTCTGTCACACTTTAAGTCAAAAAGTGCCGCAGACATTTCACAGTAAAAGCCCCGGTGGAAAAAAAAATTACAGAAATTACTCTCCCAGTTCATTGTGGCTGTTTACAAAGTCTGAATATCACATTGAAATAAAGACTTTATCAACTATAGTCTACCAAAATATTACTTTATAAATGTTATTGTCTGCTTTCCTCTATATATTACACTATAGCTACATTATTTTACCATAATATATATTATACAGACTCCATAGTCTACTGTAGTGTGCTGTACATGGACTATACATTCTTTATCTCTGTGGTATCAACTTGTACAACTTTGGAAATCATGATTGCAGCTCGGCAGGTGTTCAGGTACTAAAGACAGACGCAGTTGATCTGTTGTTGTGGAAACAGGCACTGAAACGTTGATTGTGCTTTAGAGGGGAATCAATAGGTGAGAATAACGTGTCGGGTTGTTTTGTTTTAAATCAAATTATTAAGAGAAAAGAAAAGAGGGAGTCGTAGCAATGTCTCAGTAATAAAATAATCTCTGTTGAACCCAGCGCGATGTGTTGGTACGTTTTTAACGCAATTTACAGGAACAAACGGAGACAAATACACCTTCCAACGACTTCAGAGAGGTCGAATCTACGTATTGAATCTTATTTTTCTACATTTCTAAAATAATCAAATAAAAGCAAAACTATGGTTTTTACGATGGCGTATTTTATTTTAAAAAATATGTAAAAATTTTGATATTCTCCAAGATTTAAGGGGTACATTTACAAGAAAAAACTTGAACAGTGTCTTTACTTTGTTAGCTAACAAGATCCAACAATGACATAAATCAGCCATTAGAAGGTGTATTTTTACACTTTTTAGGTGCTAGGCTAGCAGTCCCCCCCTTCTTCCAGTCTTTGCGCAAATCTAGGCTAAGCACCTCCTGGACCTTGCTCGAGGTGGGTTTTGTATCTGTATTGGGGTTAGATGTAATAAAATAGATGTACTGCTTCTTTAAGAGTTTCCAGTTAATAATTGTGCAGCCTTGTGGCATAAAGTGCGTCAGCTAACGATAGCATTTCTGTAGGATTTGGTGACATAGTAAATAAACTAATTAATAAACCTTTTGTAGCTTCAGTACATTGTGTAAAATATAAAAATTTTGTTTTTTCAACTTGTATAAAAAGGGAACTTTTAGTCAAAAGTACTTTCAGTCCTATTTAGCATTCATTAGCAGTATTTAAATGCGCAGTTAATCCTATAATATACCTGTAGCACTGATATAACTCTGATGTATATATTTGTTTTTAAACTATTTTTACTATGTTCATCAATATTTTTACAAATACTTGAATACAGTGAAAGGTAAAACAGATGGTTAAAATATGAGAAACCCTAACCCAAACTGAGAAAAGTCAGGTATAATTATATAAGAATTATAAGGTAATTTACAGTATTTTAAAATCGTATATACTGCTTTTAAATGCTAAATAGTCATGGTGGTCCAGTAAATTATATTTGTGTTGTATTTGATCATTAAACTGCACTGAATGAGCAAATTATTTTATGAAGGAAAATTTCTTCTTTATCGTCACAAATATCTTTAATTGTTCTTGGACTAGCATTGAAAGAAGCATTCGGCATAAAATTATTTAGAAATGATATTACCTGAACTGGGGGGTCAGCAATTAAACTTTTGAGAGACCTACAGATTTCAGTGTTTATTATCAAAGTGTATTCATGGTCAGGAGGAAACTCCACATATGGCAGGGACGTAATCCCCAGTATGGCAGGGAGGAAACTCCATTTATGGCCTCGGACAAGTTCTGACGTGATTTATTTCATGGGTTTAATTACTGAATTAAAGTGGGCCTCAGTGTGAGGAGGATATGAGAGGGGTTGGGAGGAAGGTATTCTCTGTACAGATGGCTTTAAACAGATAGCACCGTGTACAGTAAGCCCTCGATAAGCAGGTTAGAAACCAGAGAGGTTTACAGTTGGAGCTCTGCTGCAGCTCTCCCTGAAACACAGCACGATCAGCACAATGTCACACTCATTGACAAATCATCATGAATTCCAATAAACATCATCGGAATGAGCTTGAAATTCAACTCATTGTCAAATCATAAAAATCATTTTCCAGACTATTATAAACTCTGTAAGTCATCACCACCACATTATTATTATTACTCGTTATTCATAAGTTCTAAATGATCTGCGTTAAGATATGAACTCAAAAAATTAACACAAATTCTTCATGAGTGATATTTGGAAAAGGAGAAAAAAAAAAAAAAAGCTAAAGTCACAAAAACTTTCTGAAAAAGGACAAAGAAGCATCCTCAGCTATGATCTCCTGTTGTTAAGGTCGAAACTCCCGTTAGCTTCACGAGCTAATGTCCAGCTAAACTTGTCTGGGGAAGCAGAATGGCACGAGGAAAACAACCCGTCTCGTCATGTTTGTCGTCCGATTGTCACATCAGCTCTTTGATCTCTTGTTGAAACTGGCAGCAGAGCTCCATGCCCACCTAATGGAAGTATGCTAACTCGTGCTAATGCTGTAGAAAAGTATGTTGATGCTGTTAGCTAGTTAAATCGCCAGACTGTCTTTGTATTTCTTGGTATTTTCTTAATGATCCAAAACCAGAACAAACACAGAATATATGGTTAGCAATTCCTGCTAATTTAAAGTCAGTATTTGTCAGTACTCGCAAGCTAGCTCAGAATGTATATGAATATTGCGATCTGCTCCAGTTTTACATTTGACTGTTGGTTGGTGAAAACAAACAATAAGAATAAGTCAACTTGGGCTTGATGAAAAATATTTAGTTTTCTACTGTTTGTTGCTGAGTTCTGTCATTTCAGACCCTTTGGTCCAGAGTATAACAACAGTTTTTAGCCTCGGAGTTTTATGTGGTTGTTCATTCTCCTGAGATGATGATAATCCAGCAGCTAATATTACATTGGCAAAACTAGCTTGTGACATAGAACATTAGCAACTGTCTGATTTGAAGCTGTATTCAACACAATCTGTCATAATTTAGATGGAGAATTGAACTGGTAAGATGTAGTCAATAATTTGCTAGTTCCACCTTCTGGTTTTTGCTATTTATTGACATTTTTGTCACTGTGTACAGATATTTTTGTGGGGTTTTTTTATGTTTGTTGGTCGATACTGTTGGTTATAGTTTGATTCCTGTGTTGATAACTATGGATGTCAAGAACAGCCATGCTTACAGTGATTTTAGTTTATTTTAAATAATTTATCTTGAGATAACATGGCTAGTTTGTCTTAAGTTAATTTTTCTCTGAAAAGCAAAAGTCAGCTCACAAGAAAATTAACTTGAAAATGACTTGACTCATTTGATCACAGCAAACATTGACCTCATGGGTATTTTGAGACGATGAAATAATTACCTAGTCTCAAGATAAAGTCACTAAAAAATAATAATTATAAACATGGTAGTTCTCAACTTCTGGAGATACTTTTTAGTGGTTACTTGTTAAGTTTAGTCTGAATATTTATGTTCCTTGGATGATGATAGCTTCACAGCTAATATTACCACCACGTTTCGGCCATGGGAGAGGGTCATTCATAATTTGTTGTGTGGTGTACAGATTCATAAAAACTGTACTGTGCCTCTCCAGCTTAAGAGTATGCTGTTCAAAATGAATCTATTTTCCTTTGACAGAATAGAGCTCTTTGGTTGAGGGTTTTCAGGCCTGCAAACATTATCAGTGGTTGAACCAAGTATCAGAAGTCTCCAACTAAATGGTGGACTCACCAGTCGGTGCTGTCAATTGTTTTACGTTGATCAAAGAGCTGATGATGACCAAAAAAAGTCTCTGAGTTCACTCAGAGATCAACATGTTGGTAAAAAGGTCTAAAGATTCAGTCTCTGCTAAGATATTCTAGTCAAAGAGATGGCCTAGGTTCTGACCAGAGGTCAGGGGGTTTTGAGGTCACAGTTCAGGATGTCTAGAGGTGAGAGGTCAGAGGTGAATGGTCAAGTGGAACCTTCCAGCAGCTGTCTGAGCGCCCTCTCGATGTTGATTCGGTGTCCCAGTCTGGTGACGCCCAGCTCCACGTAGTCCTCCTTGGTGAGGGCGGGGAGATGGGAGCCTTCGATCTCGTGCTCCTGGAAGCGCTGGCGGTGTTCGGCCAGGCCAACACTCTCCAGCCAGTCACCCACGTCGTATTTATTCCACAGATTGAGGGGACGCTGCCTC
>OOFC01033498.1:0-13211 GCA_900323345.1 Pseudochromis fuscus | reverse complement strand
CTCACCTAATTCTCTTCCACATCAAACCAACGTCAGCCCTCGCTCAGCCCATCAGAGCCGAGCTGAGGGGGGGGCGGGGCACCAGTGTGGATTTTGTGTTTGTTTGTGTGACGAGGGAACTGACACAGCAGAAAGCCACAAGACGACAAGCGATGGCGACTTCTCTGTGCTCGGATCCTGCAGGCACATCAACCCCAAGCCCCAATAAAGCATCTCACATCCTGCTACACTTGAAATGACGTCTTATTTAACGTTAATTGTTTCGATATTTATTCAGCAAACACAAGAGGAGAAGCTAAAAATCGACAGAGGTCCACGCTCTTCTATCCTGCATTATTTATTAAATCCTCGACTTAAGGCTGCTGCAAACAGTATTTCTTATTTACAACAGAAAAAAAAACAAAACACTACCTGCAGGTCATTTTCCAGCATCTTTCAGTGGATTGTTTCAGCTGTGTGGCCATTGCACTGTACAAGATAGCTATAGTGAAGCCAATGTTAAAGTGCAATACCACTGATGGCCACTAGGTGGTGGCTCAGTCTGATGCTCATTATGGTCCCTCTGAAAATCATTTTATGTAGATATCAGGCTTCAAAAAGAGGACAATTCAGGGGCGGGGTTAGTTTGATTGACAGCTCTCATCTCCACTGATTTACAGGCTCATTCACCGGTGAGTCTCGTACACACTGGACAGTGTCCTCAGGTTCAAGGGTCAGACCCGCCTCCTCACTCCCCCCTACATATCCAAATATGGTCACTTCTGGATCTAAAAAAACCAACATGGCCACGTTCAAATACCAAACTCCAGGCTTCAAAGAGTCCACCGGTGACGTCACATGACCACGTCCGTCTCTTACATACAGTCTGAATCCAGTGGTCGGTCAACACAGTGGTGAGTATCGGGGCTGAAGACTATAAACAAATATGTTCTGGACTACAAGGAAAATCAGTAAATAATATATTAAACTTGCCAGATTTTAAAGGCGATGATGCGTTAGGCCAAAATCACTCCCTTGTTCGCACCTTCACAACTTCCTGTGTAATAGATGCTACATATGGTCCCACTACTACCTGCTACTGTGCAGAAAACCTCCACATGAAACCAGCGATACAGGTGATATCCTCTAAATGCAGGGATGGTTTGGTTTAGTGTTATATATGTAAGAAAAAATCAAACAAAGAAAGAAAACTACAATAAAAATGAAGTGTAGATTTTGCTTTATTGTGAAAACCACCTGAAATCTACTGTATATTACCGTACACCACTTCACAAGACATCAATCAGAAATTACAGTAATTAAAGAGTTACTGTAAAAACAACAAAAATCCCAATAAACAATAACATCCTGTAGAAAATACCAATAAAATTCATAAAATCCTGTAGAAAATAAGAGTAAATTGTATGAAATCACAGTAAACAATTATCTAAGACAAAAAAGCTACAACACAGTAAATAATAATTACTGTAGAGATAAATGTGATTCTGTGACAGTTTAATTGAGTTTGAACAGTTGAATTTAAGTTTTTTTTTGGTGTTGACATTGAAAAATACTCAATATCAAAAAGTCCATCTGAGCTAAAAATGCCCTAAATCAAAAATATGACTTTGAAGGTGTTTGACCTTCATGACACAGACTGACATATGTGTGTAATTTGTTGATAAATAGCTGTTTTCAATTGTTTTTGCTGACCTAAAATCTGAGTTTAAGGTAAAAATCTGCAATAATTTTTGTCCAATAGGAAACTTGCACCAGTTGATTGTGGATCCTGACGCCTACAAGGCTGAGGATGGTGTTTGAATGATCCAGCAGCACAGAGAAAGTGTATTTGCATATTTCTGAATTATTGATTCTTTAAATGAAAGAGGCTTCGTCTTTCATTTAAAGAATCCAACCAGGTAACTGAAGTTTTTCATGGAAAAAGTTTGAAACATACCTGCAGGCGATCTAAGTATTCTTCTTCAATCTGACTGTATGTGCACTGGAGCTTTGAAGTTTTCCACTTTTGAAATTTGAAAACTGAGTCAAACTGTGAACAGAAACACATCCAGGAAACCTTATGCAGAAACAAACCAAGGTATAGAAAAGTGTGAAACAGTCGCACAAGTTTGTTGATATCGACACCTCTCCTTTTTCTCTCTGAGTTTTATCGACTTACTTCATAAACTTCAAATAATTTTCTGAAGAAGAAACCGCTTCAATAGATTTGTTGATTTTTGAGAGCATCTTGAGGTAATTTGTGCTTTCAATCCACAGTCCACCCACAGTGTATTCACCCGCGATAATGCGCTCTGCAGAGACACCGATTTGATTTGTACTGATGGAAAGCAATTTGGACCAACGTTGCTGCTATGTGAAAGAAAAAAAAACAAAAAAACTCCATCTAAAACAGCACATTATGTGTTGTAAAGCTTCTACGATGAAAGACTTTTATGCATTATTTATCTTGTCTCGTCAAAGAGAATATTGATGCCCGGTGTGGTCTGAAATCTTCAGCCCCAGAATAGACGCGACCACATTTTAGCGCTTTCCATCAAATGTGATTAATTATGCAACTTCCCCTAAGGCTGATCAAATATTCAAATAATACCAAACGTCATCATTCATAATGTAATCTGCTGCATGTGGTTTATCATGACAGTCATCACAGCGACGTCAGCGATGATTTTATACAACCAGGCTTTTAAAGTGCATTTCAAATCCTGCGTCGAGGATAAAGCTGGTGTCCATTAGAGTGTTATTCCATCATTGTTAGCACAGAAATGGTGGATACAGTAAATAAATATGATTCACTATCTCCATTACCCAATCCCTGCACTTCCCATTTAGGCCGACAAAAGATCACAACAAACGCTGCTGACAAGAGGAAACGCTCCAATAGGAAAAATATCTTACGCAACGCAATAACGTGCGTTTTCCTCACGGTTGCAGTTGGATGTTGTCTATTCATGTGAGGTGTTTGTTCCCTACAGCACAATGTGTTGCTGCAAAGATAAATAGTTTTCCTAGAAATGAGGAAAACCGCTCTCTTTAGTCCGACAATGAGAGAACGTACAGGTAGTTCTGACATCTCAAACACCTGATGTAATCCAACACAAAGCTCCTGCAACGCTGCCGTTTGAAGCTTTCGGTGTTAATTGATTGTCCTTCAGATACAATAGAGAGTCTGGGTAATGTGCTGTGACGTTTGGGTTCGATCTGTGTGTGAGTGGAAATGCACAGTGGTTGTTTGGATGTCTTCCTGTCTTTGTGTCCTTTGCATGTATGAATGTTGAATGTACCTAAATTTGACCATGATCAGATGAGGGTATCAAGCATAGACTGGATGTAGAAATGGACGAAGCAAGTGTGACATCACCCGTTGGTTTGTGGACCCATGTTTTGAAGCCAGGTCATCATTTGAATGTTACCATATTGGTTATAGTTTGGGGCCAGAAGTGACCATATTTGGATATGAAGGGCGGAGTGAGGAGGCGGGTCTGACACTTAATCCCAGGAATACACTGTCCAATGTGAATGAGACTTAGCTGTTTTCATTGGAGACCAAACCTGTCAATCAAACTGACCACTCCCCTAAATATTCTCCTTTTAGAAATCTCCTTAATAATGATTTTTTTTTTCAGATCGACCACCAGATCACTAATGAGAGGAACTAATTTCAGCTGATGACATCAAAATAATTTGTATTGACTGAGAATTACATGACTGAACTTGATGATTTCTGAATTGAAGTCAATTGGAGACTTTAGTGACAGCCTCTAGTGGCCATTGGGAGTATTGCACTTTTTTTTTTTTTTTTGCACTTCCACATTTGCCATGAGCCCCACTGGCTTTGTCCGAAACTGATACTTTTTGAAACCGGGTCCCAGAGAGGGAAAGTCTGAAGCCGCCACCCGCTGCGTCTCCATGTGGACGGCGAATACACATTCTCCTCAAACGCTGCCGCCGTAGCCCCGCCTTGGACCCTTAACTCGCCTGCGCAACCCCGACAACAACAGTAAAAATGGAGGAACACAGCGTCGCGTTAGTGCTGCAGCAGCTACCGGGCTTGTTTTGACTTTTACGGCAAAATCTTCTGAAACTACACAACTACCGTGAGCAACAAGTGTGTGTTGTTGTGGGTGTTGGTTTTACCTCGTACGAGTTTAATGCGCATGCTCTGTGTCTTCTTCCTTGTTTTGGTGTGTTTCTGTGGCAGCGTCACAGCGCCACATACAGGCCTGGCATAGTGACTACAGCATTTTCGGCATTTTCATGTGGATGCAGATATAAATATCCGTTTTCGGGGAGACGTATTCGTTTCGTCTCCTTGTGGACGGGGCCTAATACATCACCTTCTTTACTTATGTCTACAAAGGACGTTAGAAGTTTATCCAGCAGCTTATGGTTGATATACGGAGGAAGAAGAGGAGCCACCAGTCTTTTTAATCTTGTTTTAGTGTGCATTAAGTTGAATTTGGATGACGTTTTTTGATCTGGTTTGAATTTTGACTATTTTCTGACAGGTGGAAGTTTCGATGGGAACAACTCTACTATATAAAAAAAAGAAAAGGGGAATAGACTTCTTAGTACATCTCTGAACCTCTGCTATCTGAGTCTGAAGGACCAGTGGGAAAAATATTCAGCTTTGGTCAGAAAAAAAAAGTCAATACTGATGGTGCTTTCAGGGCCATGTTGGATATAGTTAATCTGTACGTGTACTTTGCATTTCTTGTATAACATCATTAAATTCCTGATTACCTCAGTGTAATTACTGACCACACCATGTTTAACCTCATAAAAGCCTAATGAGATTAATTACTTTAACTTAAGGATCAAGGTGGATTTCAGGCATCGGGGGTTTAGCTTCTCTGGGTAAATGAACCTGACCACCTGCACTGAAAAGATCATATTTATTAATAACATATCAAAGATAAAAAGCCATAAAACTTGAGTGTGCGTGAGCAGGGTTGGCTCTAAACTCCCACACTGCGGCAAGAAACATTCAATCACTGAGTTTAAAATTCTGTTGGCAGCACCTCTAAGACCAAGTCGAAGCCTGAGTTTATGTTTTGCAGACTCCTGTTAATAATTAATAGATTCTGCATTTTATATGACTTTGCTGACTGATTCTGGGTCAGTGTTGGAAGAATACACCAGTGCTGCAGTGTTTCGTCCCAGTTGCAGCAACAAAGGCTTTTGAATTCTGTAATTAATTCTGACTCTCTTCTTCTTCAAAAAAAAAACAAAACCCAAAGTGCTCTGATGGATGCTTCAGTTCAGTCACAATGAAACTCACCTCCTCAGAAACGGCTTCTTTTTAGTATTAGGTTGCCATGACAACAAAGATGGCTCCCTCCATCCCGTGACTCTCCTGGGGGAAGCGAATTGATTGGCATTTACAACGACAAATCAAAACTCTTAATTATCACCTGAATATCTATATTAATATATGACTATGAAATGCACGGAGATGGAGGAAACTGCTGTAAGTCATCATCATGCTAACATGCTAACAGAGCCCTCCAGCCTGTAAGAAGTGCACATTTTCCCACATACAACTTGTTTGCTGGTGCATTCTTCTTCTTCTTCTTCTTCTTCTTCTTCTTCTTCTTCTTCTTCTTCTTCTTCTTCTTCTTCTTCTTCTTCTTCTTCTTCTTCTTCTTCGCGGCAGGGGCTCAGCAGGTAGAGTGGGTCGCCTGTGAATCGTAAGGTTGTGGGTTCAATCCCCAGCTTCTCCTGTCCACATGTCGAAGTGTCCTTGGGCAAGATACTGAACCCTAAGTTGCTCCCAATGGTGGCTAGTGCCTTGCACAGCAGCTCTGTAGCAATTGGTGTGTGTGTGTGTGTGTGAATGGGTGAATGAATTGCCTTGTAAAGCGCTTTGGGACCTAGCTAAGGTCATGAAAGTGCTATATAAATGTACTCCATTTACCATTTATTTTATTATTATTACTTTTGCTAATTAATTTATGTATGTGTGATTTAACATCTGTGTTAATGTATTTGCTGCTGGACATCTGAATTTCTGCTAATGGGGATTAATAAAGTTCTATCTATCTATCTATCTATCTATCTATCTATCTATCTATCTATCTATCTATCTATCTACATCATACAACCTCAGTGCCGTCACCTTATGGTTAGTTGAGTCACAGCTGCTCAGAAAACAACAAATCCTCATTTTTATTTGGTCACTAGACACGTGTAAGAAAAATAAGCGAAAAAATTCAAGGATACTTGTGCAGCAGCTGTTTTTGTAACCAAGGTAAAAGTTTTATTTTAACATCTGATGATGCACCTTTTCAACCCTTTTCTTGTTACTTTTTCATCCCTCCTTCTGTCTGCATCTGAAAACGATGGTGAACTCCATCAGAACAGATCCTCTGGCTTCAGAGATAAAATGCTCTCAGCTCATCTCGGCCCGGCTCGGCCCGACCCGGCCAGCTTCATGCCATCAAACTACAGAGCCCTCTCTAACAGGCACACTTCACCTGTCACACTGGCACCCAGCTCAGTCTATAAATACATCCAGAGAAGACTCCTACAAGGTGCTATGAGCCCTGCTCACTATACAGCTAAATATGGATCGGAGGAGTATTGACGTCAGACTGACACACACACACACGCACGCACATACACACATCTAGACGTTCATATGTGAGAATACATGACTTTCACCTTAACTCTAACAATTTTTTTTCACCTTAATTTGATGTACTCACTTTTTTCTTTTTAGCCCCATAACAGAGACGAGTCCCCTTAATGTGACTGTGAAGAGATTTAGGTCCCCACAACATGAGTAATACCCTCCCCCACACGCACACACACACACACACACACATGCAGCTCCTCTTATTTCCAACCCAGCTTCTGATGTCACTCTGTGAATTGGGACCGTCTTCGCAGCGGGGCATTATGGGATAGCTTATAAGAGACTAATGATTCCTTGAGGTGCAATACTGCTAAATAATGGGTTGAGACAGAGAGAGAAAAAAAGAGAACACACACACACACACACACACACACCATCTCCACACCATCTCCACCTTCTCATTTTCCATTTGCTCGTGTTCACTTTCCCTCCGTGTGGTGATGTATTCTCTCCGGCCGCCTGATTGGCTGCTCACACAGGTGGTCCTTCACCTACGCTGATAACGACTTGTCGTGTTCACCAGAAGTTGATGAAGATGACTCAATGCGTGCTCACGACTTCAAAGTGTCCCGTCACATTTCTGGTCCTGAGGTCACCTGGGTGGTTGACCTTGCTGTGCGGAGAAGAAACGTGTTTTTATGCAACAGCAACACATTGATTTTCATTACCCGTAGAAGAGATGATGTACAACAGCTGCTCCGCTTCAAGTGCCTGCAGAGGACGGTAATTAGATTACATGTAATGTGAGGATTTCTTCAATCCACAGGGTTGTGGAGTGTGATTTAATAACAGCATCAGAACCACCATCACATCTGCTTCATAAAGCGCTAAATCTGGCTCCTTATGCAGTCACATCAAAGTGGCAGTAAAATTAATTAAACCACAACTGTACTGCCATCTTATTCTCCATCCAGCTGCTTCATGGAGGACCAGCTCTGATGTGACAAATAATAAATCAAACCAAAACACAACAATGTAAACATTTTGAAACCTGAAGGTCACTTCCTTCACCAAGCTTATTATTGTGTGTATTGACTTTTTAAAAAATAGATCATGCCCCAATTTAAAAGATCAAAACCAGACCTGGGCTAACGATGAGGACTCAAACTCACATTGATTTTTGTTGCTGAAAATCTCTCTAAACAAACCCCCGAGTAAAACTCTAAGTGGGTAAAAATGATGCTGCGCTCCTCAGGGATGATTTCATCTCTGACTGTGGACTCACAGCAAAATGTTTTACTGGCAGCAATGAAAGCTTTTTGGATTTATGCCTGAAATTACGACTGTGAGGCTGCATTACAGCCTCTCCTGAACTTTCCTCTGAAACAAAAGCTTCAGGAGGATTTCAGAGGTTAAATAAACAGTTGACCTCTGATCTGGTGGTCGAGAAAAGTGACGTGTAACAATGTGTAACTAAGCTGAATCTTATTTTTATTACACTGGGGAACTGATAGAGATGTTACAGCAATAACACAACAATTGATATTATGTAAATTACTTCTTTATCTTTTTTTTTTTTAAATAATAAAATTGTAATAATTAATATAACTCAATAATATGAAATAAAATTATTCATAAAAAACAACACATTTTCCCTTTTGGATGTTTTTTCGTTAATTCTTAAAAATTTAATTAATATTATAACTGTTTTTAGAAAATTTTTACTGATTGATTTTCATGTCAATAAGTCATGCTTTGGCCTTCATATTTTATATTATTAGTAGTTTTTATTGGAGACAGTATTTCTACATTTACGTAACAGAAAACCCAGTTAACAATTTTATTTTAAGTAACATAAAGTGAATAAATAGTGTAATAAATATCAAATTTATGAGATCAAATTAACTTTTTTCCCATTTTGTGTTTGTCCATTAATTAAATATTTATTTGTTCATTTTCTTGTTGTATTTTATGACACAATTGATCTCTAGTTATTTCATTTGAGCACATATTTCTATTCTTTATTATATTCTGTCATCTTTTACTTCCCTCCTTTGCCAAAACGTCATACTTTCCTCCATACTTTGGAATCGGCTCATTATCTTCTTCTTCCCACTAACTGCCCATTAACTATTTCTCATTAATGAGTTTAGTCAGAGTTACAGGCAGATAGATGAAAACCACACAGCACATAATTCCCTGCATTGTTTATTGCTTTCAAAGTAACAGATTTTTTTTCCCCCACTTGCAATCGGATGTGTCATCAGTACTAATTCTGCTCTGATAGTTGAATAATATAGTCCTACGTGCTGTGTTATTCATCATTACAGTTGGCAGTAGTCGGGATGCAGCCGTTATTACGTGCAGGGTTTGTGATGTATAAGTCTGGAAACAGCTTGTGCACGTATGTTGAGTGGGAGCGCTCGGATTATTTTAGTCTCATTGTCCAATTATGAGTAAGTCGTTATTAGAAGTTGGGTGAAACGGGGTTAAGGTGTCAACACGGAGGAGAAACTCTGTGCACATAAAATATTCACGTATATATTTGCACTCCTGTTCACACACACACGTATATGCAAACACACACACAAGCGCACAAATACCTCAATTTGACAGTTGGTGTGCGTCATGTGGTGTTGATGCTCATTCAAAGTCTGAGGCTGACTGACTGATGAGTGATGTAAGATTGATATGTAACTCCTCTTCTTTCTGCTCAGACAAACGAGTGGGTGTGCTGAGCTCCCAGGAAGATAGATGGGGGAAAGAGGGAGCGGGAAGAATGCAACAATGTTTCTTTTTTTGTGTGTTTGTGACATGGTTTGTATCACAGCAAAGGGAGGGAGTAACACTCACAGGTAGGTTGGGCAGGTGACATCTTTGTTTACCTGTGTGTTAAGGTTGTACACCGCTCTCTATTTGTCGTACCATCTTCCACGCCTCCGGTCTTTAACTCTCCCACCTTGTCTCCTTAACAAGACCCCCTGTGTCTGCCTGCTCATCCTCGCCGCTATCAGACGCCGTCTCTCTCTCTCTCTGCCTTCTCCCTCCTTCTTCTTTAGTTTGCTGTGTCCGCATTACGTGCCCATCTGCGTCACACATGAGGCACGCCTGAGGGTTAAAAATAACAGATGAAAGGAGAACAGACGGATGTAAGGAGCGAGAGGTGAGGGGGACTGATGAGCAGGGGAGAGGAGAGGATGGGGAGGGGAGGACCGGCTTTAGACTGCAGGAGAAGAACTAAAGCATCCATCCATTAGTAGCTGCTGTGTTTGTTCCCCGCTCCATTACCTGTAAATGTGGTGGCACCCAGGAGTCATGAGGATTAAATGCTGTCTGACACGGATCCTGATGATTCGTGAGTGAGAGGAGATAATGGCTCAATAAGTTGTAATGAAGAATCCCCAAAACTGGGTTATTTCTAAGACACAATTTTAGTTTGTTTGGGATTTTAACTGGGATTATATTTGGGTTAATTACTGTGATCAGAATCAGTGCTAAGATAGAGGATCAAATTAATGAAAGTAAATTAAGAAACCTACTGTAGCTGTGTTCTGTTGTACCGTGGTCCCCAATCTTTTTTGCACCACGGACCGGTTTTAATGTCGGCATTATTTTCACGGACCGGCCTTCAAGGTGTGGCAGATAAATACAGCGAAAATAATATAACACAACCATCATAAAAAGTTGTCCTCTTACCCTTTGCAGAGAAGCTCTCCAAAGACGTTTGTATTTTAGCCATTTTCGCTAGTTTGCGGGCTTATTTTTTGGCTAACATATCGACGCTATACGTGATACGAGCGTATTGACGTGTCAAGAGGCCATGACAAAAGTTAAGTTGAAGAGAATCCGGTCGTTCCTTTCAAAATAAAATGTCATTCAGACTCTAATAATCAAGCAACGGAAATTATGTTTTTATTTATTCTTTCTGTGCGGCCCGGTAACAACTGGCTCACGGACTGGTACCGGTCCCCGGCCCGGTGGTTGGGGACCACTGCAATAGAGGATGGAGAAAGTGTTGCTTCTTTTCATAGAGATGCTGAACAATATTATAATGTTAGCTAGCTAGCGAGGGTGTTTTGTTGCGTTTCAATGGTCCAATCAAAAGGTGCTATGCTAACGTATCGTGATTTTGCTCGAAATACATCAGGTTACAAAGTTATGTCTTGGTCCCTACTCCCTTGTACAAGTTGTGTTCGTGCAAAAAAGACCAACAAACTCAATCATTCAAGTGCATCTTGTGACATTTTAAACCCGTTGACCGCCCATAAGCAGATGTTGATCATGATCAACAAACCCCATGATTCTGCACCTATTTTTGTTTGGTGCTCATGGAAAGAAAACCGTTTCCTGCACGTGTGGAGTATGGTGAACACACTCACTACATACAGAGTAAATTGAGAAGCAAGTGTGGCGCTTGTGTCTGCTGAACGTCTTCAGTACGACCTTTACGAAGCACATCCAAAATCTCATTAGTGTTGGAAAGAACACCTCATGACATCACACGATTTTAAAGTTTGTCCGGTTGGGACCGAGGCTTCATCTCCAAATGCTGCTTCAATGCAACTTCAAGATTAAGACTGTTTGAAGACTGTATATAGAAACGGGTGAAGCAACCAAGCATCAACAATTAGGCAAATGCAAAAAGTGCAATACTCCTGCTGGCCACTAGAGGGTCGCACCAAAAAAATCTAAAAAAACCCCATCTCATTAGCTGCAGGTAATTCTTCGAGGCTCATCCACCAGTGACCTCCAGTCTCATACACACTGGGCAGCGACCTCGGGTTGGAGGGTTCAGACCCACCTCCTCACTCCTCCCTTCATATCCAAATATGGTCATTCTGGCTCCTGGCTTCAAAACTCTAATACAGTCTATGTTTGAACCATTTCCTGTCACACTTTTCCGTGCTGCACTTGAGGAGATGCTGAAAGTCAATTTTTGTCTGAGTTCTCTGTTTTATTCTTCTCTCTTTTTAATTTCACGCAATTACTGCATCTCGTCAATTTTCACTCAGCCGGCTCTTTACCCTCCCCTCGTCTATATCAATACAACAGTTTGCACCTTCAGACGTGATCAGACAACACTCGATGGATTAACCTGCAAGATCCTGTACTCGCCACCCACATCTTTCCCGTACATCCTGTGCAATGCATGCAGTTGTTGTGCGGCGGATCCCCTGCTGATTTAAACAATATGCAAATTCACATACAACAAGTTTCCCTGCAGGAAAACTTTGCGTCGTTTAAGTTTATATCTGGAAACTATGAGTGTGCACATGTCACTGTACCAGCACATGGCTGTCGTCTGTCTCACAGCTCGAATGTGACGTTCATATTTGGCAGTTTTGGTGATGAACAAAGTCAGCGTTGAGCTTTTTGGATGACAGTGCTGTCAAGAAAGAAAAGCTCTCGGACTTGCAAGTTGCTGCTAGTCTTTGGCAGTTGTCTTATTTGGAGAAGGAGCTGAATCCTGCACTAACATGGCATCAGACGTGCAAACAGGAGGAATCCACCAGTGCTATTGTCCTGTGAGTGTGAAGTGTGTAAACATTAAGCTGGAGGGTGTGAACCCCAGAGCATCACTGTGAGGATGGAAGAGATGCTGGGTGTGGTCGCCAGGGACGACCGTTGGTAATCACCATCCCTCTTCTTTATCTACACTAACATTTGTGTGGGAGTGTGTGTGTGTGTGTGTGCTACTGAGTCATATAAAAACAGTTTATTGGAACTGGGCTCAGTAATAAACTTAATGAAGAAATAATCAACTTCCTCTTGAGTTCTCTTCAGTGCTCAATATTTAATGAGCAGCTGATGCCACATTTCAAACACCTTAAATGTGGAAAATTCAAAATGTTTAACCTCCGTGTGTTTAATTCACACAGTTCAGTTCAATTCAATTTTATTTGTATAGCACCAAATAATCATCGGATCACCCCCAATCACATGGCTCAGAGACCTGCAGAGACTTAAAGAGAGAGGACAGAAAGGACAAAGACAGGGACAGGTTAAGAGTATGCAGTGGTGGTGTGTTAAAGTGTCCATGTCCAACAACTGTCTCAGTTTGTCACATTATCATCCTGCACATGTGCAGAGTGTCAACAAAATCCACTGAGATGTGACCAGGTTATGAATGAACTTCCACTGTAAGGGATGAGAACAGATGATCAAACCAGTGCAGGTGAAAACATAAGATAATCCTGGAGATAATAAACACACTGAAGACAGAATACTTAAAATACTTTATTATAAACAGCAAAATCTTGTTAATATATAAGATAAAAAACAGAACAAGCTGCATTTATTAGAAATAATGACGAAGTAAGAGATACATTAAAAAAACAGCAACTTTAAAAGTTATTGCACAAGTTTTAAGTTTCTTCTCTTCACTTGCAAGAAGAAAAACACTAAATGCACTTGTTGAAGCCAATAATGTAATAACAGCCGATAATGTAATAAAAGTCCTGAATCGATAATGTAATAACTGTTGGCCAATAACGTAATGATTTATTATGTTATTGGCCTGGTAAAAGAAAACAAACTTTGCAAATGTAACAACTGTAATAATCAACAGTTATTACGTTATTGGCCTATTACATTTCAGAAGGGGCAAATTTATTACATTATCGGCTGTTATTACATT
>OOFC01033497.1:0-15342 GCA_900323345.1 Pseudochromis fuscus | reverse complement strand
GTGGCAACGGAAGTATGGCGGCTAGCAAAGGCTTGTCAAGCTACTCTGGTGCATTATCAACAAAGTGGAGGACTATATACACACTGCAAACTGCACCTGTATGGCAGGGTAAGTATTATTGTGTGCTGATTTCACTTTCTTTACTTTAACAGAAATGAACATGAACTGCTCAGATAACATAACTGTGATGTATTAGGCTTTTGCACTTGCCGGTACCCGTAGTTAATGACGGGTATAAACGGAAGGTTGTCATGGTAACAGTTGTTGTGGTGTTGACGAGATAAAAACGTTATGTACGATGAAGCTCGGTTGTCAAGCCTCGTTAATATAACATAACAATCTAAAGTGCCAGTGTCCAATATAAAAATGATAACAGGCTGATGGCATGCACCATAACCGCGGCTATCGCTGCTAATGCTAACAGCTAGCTTCCACACTCACTAAGGAGTCTCTGCACAAGATAAAAAACACAACAACCAGACATTTTGATGGGCTAAATTTCCACGTGGTTCTTCCCAGAGAGGTGCAGACAATACCAGGTAAACAATGGGACATAGCACTTCAGTGTGCATGCAGCTTCTTGATGACGTAGGCTGTAAATGGGTCTATTTATGTTTGAATGTTTAATATGGACAGGAAGTGAGAGGGTTGAGGATTTAAGTGTGACCAAGGAGACCCAGCTGGACGTGGTGAAGCAGCATTGTAAACCTGCAGTCCCCCAGGAGTCCCCGCGGTCATTTTCATTATTATCTGCTGATTATTTTCTTGATTGATGGTCTTTAAAATGTTAGAAAATAGTAAACAAATATATTTTCCCAAAGAACCTCATCTATGAGAGTGGCTCCTCTCATATAAAGAACAATCTAAAAGCCAGAGGTGTGTTCACATGATACTGGTATGAAGCCTATATAACTAAGAAGGAAGGACCATTGAATCTTTTTTGTTTGTTGAAAAAAAAAAACTATGACTATTTATTCTTTTGTGTTCATTGACCAACATATTTTTTTTTTAGAAATCATTTCAGCTTTTGTTAGCAGTGACAATTTGATGGAGGTATTTTTTTATTTGAAGTTGAAAGATTTTTATTCTAACCAGACACCATTCGATCATGACAAATGACTGTATGTTACCAGTGATTATTTTTTGTTCAGTCTGTCTCCAATTATTGCCAAAAATTGTGTCACATTAGGGGAGCAGAAATGAGATGTGTACGTGTGGGAGGCATTTCATAGCACACGCTCAGTTGGTTCAGTCAGTAACAATTCATCATTATAGGTTTTGTTACTGTGAGATAAGCCAATAAAAGGCTGTTCACAACCTCTGCTGGAGCAAAGAGACGGCTCATGGACGGTCTACCCTGCAGTTTACCTCCAAACTCCTATGGGAAATTTTTGTTTTCCAGGTACCTCTGGTGTACATATTGTGTACATGCTATATCCTGATGTGCAAAGCAACAGTTCTGAACATTTTGCATGTTTTTTGGTGAAAATATACATTGGAAATACCATTATGTGTGTATAAAAGTACCACGCTGAAATCCTAAAATTTGATTGGAAACAGTTTTACAATACTGTCCATGCAAAATGTATCTTTGTACAAAACAAATCCTACTTTTTACAGTGTCCTCCAACTGGGAAAAAGAGCCAGGTAATCTCTTGGCTCTTATTCAGTCAGTGTGTTCTGAAAATAGCATAATTTACATGGTCCAAATGGCAGCTGGATTGGGATTTGCTGCCTGGGGCTTTGCGTCTTGGTTTCACTTCCCCAAAGTTTTCTATTGCGATTCAAATTTAAGAAAATTAGAAGTGTTCAGCACCTGAGAGCAGGAAATGGAAGAATTTGACACCTGCTTTTTGGCTTTAGGACTAAAAGAAAAAGAAGTAATTCCACTGACATTAGTAACACTACAAACTAACTTTTTCCTAAAACAAATGCAAAGTTTGTCACAGTTTGTCACAACAGTAAAAAGTGCAAATTAATATTTTAAAAATAATAAAGTAATTAAGAATACCTAAATGAACTGATTTAAGGATCTGGACTGTATGGACTCTTTGAAGGTTTACTGCTCATACCTGCTGGGGCTCATACATCATGTATCTGACATTCACATGAACATGATAATAAAGTGTGCAGATCGAGGTCGGGGAGTTGGGAGCTCTGTTCTGATGTCCTATACCAAGCTGCCTCTTTACTTCCTGACTGGCTCCAAAAAACACCAAGAAATTTTGGCTTCTAGTTTGAACAAATTATTACCATTAAAATTGTCACAGCTGATGCTAACATACGTTTGTGTTGGAGTTTATAGCCAATGATTAAGCAAACCAAAATAGAAAAAGTGAATCATCACACATCACACATTTAGTACACGTCTTTAACTTTTTACAGTATCATTTTCAGGCTGACAAACAATAAACTTAAATGGTATTAGTTACATTTTCTTTATTGACTCTCTAGAGGTTTCTTAACTCTATTAACAGAGAAATGTAGAATGCTTGTTGTGTTTTTTTTCCACAGAATAATTTAGTTAAAAGTAGCAAATCCATTCATTCATCTTCTATACCTGCTTGTCCAGTGCAGGGTTGGAGTCTGTCCCAGCTGGCACTGGGTGAGAGGCACAGTGCACCTTGGACTGACCAGTCCAGGACTGAGCTAACACAGAGACAAACAACCATGCACAATCACACACACCTACAGATCATTCAGAATCACCAGACTACAGTGCTACTACTCCACCACTGTGCCTCCCACTACAAATCCTCACATATTAAAATATGTATATCATATAAGTAATATCAAACATTCAGCAGTTTGTAGACAACCATATTTAACTTAAATATGATTAAAAATAGGATTTCATACAAAAAATGCTGATCAGTATTGATGATTATTGGTACTTTTGTGCTTCCTAAATGAACAGGAATCACATTTCAATCTAAGTGCACTCATGTTCAATCTGCACTTTATTCTTCATTTCTAAAAGTTCTTGTTGCAAAGGTTTGTTGCTTTCTTGATCATTGATGCCTGAGAGAGAATTAAAAGCTGTCTTGTGGTTGTTCATTTATTTAAAGCGTGAGATCTACTGATGACAAGCTGTCTAGTGTGTGGTTGTTAGAGTGAAACAGCCCCCAGACAGAGGCTCACGTGCTAAGAGCAGCGAGTTGATGTATGTATATGCATGCAGGTAGATGTTTCAAAACACGTAACGCATCAGATGTTGAGCTGCAGAGTGATGACAGCTGAAGGATGATGGGACCACCACAAGCTGCTGAGCTGAAGTTAAAGGTGTTTAACCTTCACCTGCAGCTTTCTGAAGAAAACAAACGTGGAGTTATTTCACGTGTTGACGTGACTTGTTATTCTGAGAGGGGGCTCGCTTACCAACAGGTGGAGGGGGAGGCTTTTTGCTTTTTTGTTAGCCCACATTAGCATTTAAATTGTTTAGTAACTATAACCCAGTGGGGATGTTACATATTTTGACAGATTGAGTGTTAATGACAATCGTCTTGTCACGGTATACGGAGCAACCTGTTCACTTGATGGTTCTATGTTAGCCCAACGTAGCGATAGCCTCTGTTAGGGTTGTTGTGGTGTGCTGCTACAATGGTTCTATAAAAAAGGCGGTGAACTCTTGCTTACTTCAAATAAATACCAACAATTTGTAGAAGCAAACATCACAAAGTGTGTAAAGAAAAACTGAGCATGAGAAGAGGGTGGCTTCTACAATTCCTACAAACACACCTCCAAATCCACAATGGACTACTTCAAGAGGCGCAAGCTGAACACACTGATCTGAACCTTTAAAAAAATAAATAAATCTGTGAATAGACCTCAGAAGACCAGCAAACGTCTGGCACGAGATTCTCACAAGCCTTTTGCAGGAAGAATTGGCTAAAGTCCCCAAAACAAGAACCGCAAAGACTCTTAGCTGCTACAAAAAACATTTACAAGCTGTGATACTTGCCAAAGGGGGTGTTAAGTACTTACCGCTTCAGGCCCTTTTTTGTTGTTTTAAAACTATAAAATATGAAAATACTAAAGATATGTACTCATACAGCTGTTCCCACTAAAATAAATTTGACCAGGAGTGCTCAAACCTGTGCACATCATTATACCTGTAGTTACTGAAAATATACCGCAGTATTTTTTGTATATGTTTGTTTCTTTTGTATTGTAAATCATATCAGTGTCAGCCCAGACCTGGCTCATGTTCATGCTGAGTTATTTTATAACCTGCACAGTCACAGGAGACTCCCCCTGTGCTCTCCTACACTGTGAAGTCATCCTGTAAAAGCTCAGCCATCCCCCCGGGGATTTGAGGTGGAGCTAACAGACATTTGGATCTTTTCGGTTGTCTACTTCAATATCAGATATGGACGATTATGGACGAGAGAAGTCCTCCACCTTCAATGACCCCTCAGTAGTGAAAGCGCACTGAGACTCAGACTCAGTGTCCCTGTCTTCAGCTCAGGGTTCACCTCATATTCTTCTTACAGCTTGCTATCACTTGTTAAGCCCAACACTGAGACACTTTTTTGTGGATCTCCACCTCAGTTATACTCATATTTTCATTCAGACATCAAACCCTCTCATTAAAAATCTTTGATGAACTGAATCTCACTTCAAATCCAGAAGCAACTAATTTTATGTTTTAACTTGTGTAAAAATTTGTTTTAACATTTTAATTAAACTGTCAGTGCCCTGTGACCAGAAAGGTCATAAGATCCTGACCTCGTCTAGTCAATGACCTTTTCAATGTAATTTGGCCCACAGAAGCGTCAAAGGTTAAAACATGTTCTTTCTGCTCATCAGTCTATGTATGAATGTATGGCTGCTTACCATCTGAAACGTGCCATTGCTGTAGGTCCAGGATTTAATGTTCCAAGGAGGTCTTATTACAGGTCTGAGCTCCCCGATGTTTCATACTTAGCCCCACTCAGCTGTGCGCAGCGTGGAAGTCATGAAGATTATCTTTCACTTTGAATATTCATGAACGATGTAAAATTTCAGTACTGGTGCTCATTATTCAGCAGCATAATGTACAGGGAAACACTCATCTTATTGTGATTATCTTCCCTGTGAAAAAACACAAACAAGCAAGAAACTATTTCCTAGCAGCTGAGGCATGAATAAAAAATGCTGGAAATTAATGGAAAATAACCAACTTTTGATACAATTTTTTTTCAAAATAAAATTCATAACCTTAAGATTCTGGGTAATTTCTGGCATTTAATTGTGTAATAAAGCATATTGACATGTGATGATGAATCTGTGAATGTATTTTATGTGAAGAAAAATTGACATTTTCTTTTAAGAAGGTGTGTATATTCAGTCTATTTTTTATGCATATTTATTTTAAAAACTACAGGAAAAATCTGTAAAATATTTTTTTTTCCTATGAATCTGAATGTGCTGAAACTGTATTTGGAGATGTTTCTCTAGCCTGTGTGTGTTGTGGATCTTTGATGGTAGAATTGAAATGGAGGAAGCTGGGTCCTCTTATTGGTTTTTCCGCCTGCTGTTTGCTTAAGCTTCTTCTGCGTCAGCTGCTTATGGGAAGACACGTTCTCAGAAGGATTGGATCTCCAGTACAGATAAATCTCACTCACATGATATTATGACCGACTAATACCAAACCATTATGGTTTCTTCAGAGATAGATTCCAAAGGGAGTGGCGTCAATACCATTAATGTGGCTATTTTGTCTCTATGGGTCATGCTAACGCTGCACTCTTCACCTCCACTGTGGAGATTCAAGGAAATGAGTGATCACATTAAACAGTGTGTGAACAAGCTTAATCTTTTTAAACATTTGTTTTCAGTCTAATCAAATGCAAATACAGAAATGAGTTGCCTAAAATGGTCATTATGTAGATGAGGAATTTCCTTCTGGGCCGACTGGCCAGCTGACCACATCCCCTAAATACACAAACTGTGGGTCACTTAAAATCTGAGTCTCTAACTGTGCTGTGTTGTGGTCGATACTGGCCAGGCTCTTAATACAGGCTAGGTGAAAAACTGGGATGAATAACCTGAATACATGTTGACCCTGTAAATGTTTCACAATAAAAGCCCTGTTAAGAAATTAAGAGTTTCTCTCAGCAACTTTAATGTTTTAATTTTTATTTATTTGTCTCAAACAAATTAATACCTTGCAAACAGTGTATGCAATACAGATCTAGTCTACTCCTGATCCAGTTTGAAGCTTTAGGTTTGGTAAAAGAAATATGACCCATCAAACAGATACAGATATACAAACCAGCCTCAAATAAGCTTGTTCTCATTTGCAGTTGATGTAAATAAAATCCCTGGCCACAACAGGAGAAACCACAGTTGCCACTCAGACTGATTATCTCTTAACCATGGAGGTGTTGAGCACAAAGTTAGCATGCCACTTAGAACTACAATAGTCACATTAATGGAGAATACACTATGTCAATATGATCTGAAGTTCTCCTTTAAATAAGAGCAAATCTCTTCCGCTGGTGATTAATTGTTTACTTGCATTTAATAAATTAAATGCGTATTTAATTAAAATGAAACCTTTTGCAAATACAAGCTGTAATATATGTCAATACGATTCCTCCAGCAGACGAAGAGGGGATGCCAGAATTAATGGGCTGCCAGGTTGTTTTGTAAATGCTGAGTAACATAAAGCAAATGAGGATTAATTCAGCAGAATGAGCACTAATGAACGTACACTATATTCCAACAGGGCTTTATTAAAAATATATGAATACTTGAAATCGTACACTGTTTGTCAGTTGAGCCGGTTCTTGATGGAGGAATGACAGCATTAGTTGCTTTATTTAAAACAACCTATATTTATGTATTCCTGACAAGTATCCTCTCTGGGCTGTGTGTATAATGATACTTGTCACTGAAAACACTGTTTGCTCCTCAATGTGTCACAGCTGCAGATAGTAAAGTAAAAATATAAAAATAAATGCAGTGAAAATAATACCACTGCTATTTTATCTTTCAGTGAGTAACAATTAGATTTATGTTTTGCACACACAATGCACTTAACATGGCGCGAAGGCTAATATTGCTACAGGTCACAGAATCTGAAGGATCACTAAATTCATAAAGATCAAACACTGCAGTTATTAAAATACCACATACTTTAACATGCTATGCAGTACATAAATATGCAGTTTGTTTAGTTGGCTTCCGAGCGTTGAAGCTGATCTGCCATGTTTGTTAGCAACAGCTTCACCAGTGGTCTGTAGTGTCTGAGAGAGACTTGTTAAACATAAATCTTAAATGGGAGACTTGAGAAAGGACCATCTACAGATTTAGATAAACGTGTACGCCAACAACAGTCGTTTACGCTTGGCCTCAGTGGACTCCCACCAGTCTAATGACCATCGTTACAAGAGCCAGGTGGTGTCAGTGACCTTGATAACGATCCCACAAACTGGGACTCCTTGGCAGGCAGTAGGAACTAAAGAGACTTCTTGGATAAGAGATGAAATGCTCCCAACCTTCTACAACCAAGTCCAGTTGTCATAGATTCAAGTGTAATTTTTATTCCCAGTTAGGATTACCAGAAGCTTGAGGTTACAAACTGGGAAACAATAAATATAGATGGATTGGGAAAACATTAACAGTATACTGGATATACAGTATAGCTAAAAAATAAAGAAAGAAAGAATAAAATGAGATCCTCAAAGCTTATTCCCAGGTCAATGACTGACAGCATGAAATGAGGGATTGCTGAAGTACATGACCTACATCAGCTGCCCAGTGTGGTAACACCTGCACAGCTGGTTCTTGCAGAGCTCCACTGAGCTGAACTGTGGACTCTTAGCATTAGCTGTGGTATGAAAAGATTAATGTACAGTCACTGCAGTGGTTGGGATAAACTGAATTTACTTCAGTAAACCACTCTTCAATTAATTTGAATGTCATCATGTTCAACACTAAAATGATAAATATAACTGTAATAATATGAGAGAACTTGTGTTCTGAGTGTTGACTATTGCTGGACTTGGTTTTCACTAGTTCCACTTAACTCTCAGTTTGTAGACCTGTACTTTAAAAAAAAATCTTTTGTCATGTTTCTGTTGTTCAAAGATTTTTTTTTCAAGCTAAATGTAATCAAGTACCAAAATTGGTCCAGAATTACTAACTTTTTCAATCATTCACCTTCCTCCTGAGTGAAGGACACTCAACAGTGAGCAGTACATTTGAGGTTTCACACACCTATTATTCATTGTCATTTTGCATCATTACTGACAGCTGTTGAATAGGACAATAGTAATCTGTCCACATGAATGTGATGGACTGCACTGTCAGCAGAAAGCTTTGAATTTGCCATGAAGACAACTTTCTGGGGGGATTCCAAATAATGATGCAGGGAGTGATTTTAAACATAGACTTTTAGATGTGAGATGATTCCTTTCTTCGTGTAATGCATAACAGTCGGGACCTAATTTCATTTAGTGTTCTGATATTATGTTTTTTATTTTTAACAGTTTATATGAAAATTAAATACAAACAAAAATGTGCATTAAATTCTCCCACCTCTAGAGGAGGTTTTTTTTGACATTATTTGAGAGTACAGATGTGGCGGCACATTAGTGCAGGTTCACCAGCAACAAGGTTCTGGGTTTGAATCTCAGCTCAGATGTTTCTGTGTGGAGTTTGCATGTTCTCCTTGTGCATGTGTGAGATGTGGGATTTCTGTTTCCTCCCACAGTCCAAAGACATGCTTGTTAGATAATGTGATTACTGTAAATTGACCATAGGTGTGAATGTGAGCCGACTGGTTGTCTTTGTGTGTTGCTCCTGTGAAGGACTGAAGACCTGTCCAGGGTGTACCCCGCCTCTCGCCCATTGCCAGCGTTATAGGCTCCAGCGACCCAATTGGGAAAAAGACAGTATAGAAGAAGAAAGTGCCGTTTCTAAATAGTCTTAGAAATTTTTGTCAGTTTGATTTCAAGTAGTGTGTTTGTATGTTTCTGTGCAGTAAAACATATAAGTACCGACCTTCATGTCAGAGGGTGTATCGGAAACATTTTATAATCCGAACTGTCATAACACTTCAAGTCTTCTCCTGGGCTCTCCTACCGTCTGTAAAGTCATCCGCTAAAAGCTCAGCCATCACCCTGAGGGTTTGAGGTGGAGCTCACAGACATTTGGATCTTTTCGGTTGTCTACTTCAATATCAGATATGGAAGATTATGGAGGAGAGAAGTCCTTTACCCTCAATGACCCTTCAGTGGGAAAAGTACAGTCAGACTCAGTGGCTTAACAATGGATATGAGATGATCCCCAGTATCACTAACACACACACACACACACACACACACACACACACACACACACACACAGTTTGGGGCTGTCTACCTCAGTTAGGTCCATATTTCCACATGCCTATTCAGGGGAGACAAACTCGATCTCACTTCAAATCCAGATGCATCCAGCTTGAGTGAAAAAGTGTTTTGACATTTTGAGCATCACACCAAAACAGCTTTGAATTTCCTGACATGGGAGTTATTACAAGACTGAATTAAAATGTCAGTGCCTTGTGACCAGAAAGGTTATAAGATCTCCTCCTGACCTAGTCTGGTGCCAATGGCACCTCCTGTGACTAATAAAAATGACCTTTTGGAAGTAATTTTCCCCACAGTACTGTCAAAGGTTAAAACATATCCTTTCTGCTCACCAGTCTGTGTGTGGATGCATGGCTGCTTGCTGCTGCAAATGAAATGTGGAAGTTTCTTTCCCATTCTGCCAATTTGATGCAGCTTCCTGTTGATGAGGATGGGATGTGCCGCCGCTGTAGGTCTGGGGTTTAATAATCCATCAGAGGAGGGAAATTGAGTTCAGAACAAGTTCCAGGGGATCACAAAGAGACACTTGATATTTACAACAAGAATTCATCCTCATGAGTCTTAGTATAGCAAAAGTGACGAATATAAAAACAAAACAAAAAAACTTTCATATTGTTTTCCAAAACCTACACAAGCTTCAGTCTTAAAAATGACCAGGTAACTGAGAAGTAAGAGGAAACACCAAACACTGATTTAATTCTTAAATTTACTGGGGTACAGCGCATTTTCTTTTATTTTTAGTTGTCTGTTTACCATAACTCTAAATGTGTATATGTGGAGATCTGACAGCTTTGTGCGTGTTGTGGAAGTTTGATGGAGGAAGCTGGGTCCTCTTGTTGGTTTTTCCGCCTGCTGTTTGCTTAAGCTTGGTCTGTGTCAGCTGCTTATGGGGAGGCACGTTCTCATAAGCATTGGATCTCTAATACAAATAAATCTCATTGGCATGATATTAGGAGACCATCTCATAAAAAACCATGATAGTTTCTTCAGGAAAAAGATTGGCAGGGTTTGAGAAGAATTCCAGTTTGTTTAAACCTGAAATATTTACCATTAACGTGGCTATTGTGTCATTCGTGTTCATCACCTCTCCTGCAGAGATTCGACCAAATGACATTTTTCAGTCTAACCAAAGGTAAACACAGAACTTAACCACCTGCAACAGCCATTTTGGTAACTACATTAAGGAGCTTTTCACACACATTTGTAATATTGGTAAAAATGCTGACAAACAGTTCTGACCTGCATATAATGATGCCAGATTTACGGTAATTACTAAAAGCAATGATAAAAAAACAAGACTTGTTGATCCCTGAAAGTCAATAAAACAAATATGAAGTTGGCAACATAATTGTAATAGCTCCCCTCAGATTTCATGCACTGTTGACATCAAATGTAATGCTCCCTGACCACACATTGCATTATGTGATTGGTTTTTAGTCATTGTTTAATCATAAGCTAATAGCAGTCAAGTCCAACTTTTAGGGTATGTTTACACAGCTAAAACTTATTATGCCCATTTCACCTTGGCAGGTCACGTCCGACCACGTCTTTAAGCTGGTGGCAGTGAGCCAGTCAACAACAACAACTCATGTGCTGTGTCCCCTCATTGTCCTTTCTTGTGCCAGTTATATACTCTCCGCTCCTTTCTCCTCCTCCTCCTCCTCCTCCTCCTCCTTTCTAGCTGTGACACCGTACAAACTTTTTATTTTTTAATTATTGTTTGAACAGCTGAAATTACTGAATAAAAAAAAACAACAATAGCTGTCATGTGTTCACACTCACACGTCATGGACGGCCAAGATAACACTTTAACATCATAGCATAAAATGCTCTTATCAACAGAATAAGAGACACTAAGATGCCATAAAAACACAGTAAAAAACAGATAAAACACACTTATTTCCTCCCAGAGTCAAAACTAAATCGGACACTGCAACTTTTGTTATTTTGACATCCAGTTGTCCAATTAAGACTATTTTTCATATTCTTTAAGGTCTCCTACCCGAACTTGCATGCGCACATTTTAAGGCTGAGGACAAGGTAAAAATGAAAATTTAAAAATCCCTGCCGACCTGCTCACCTCAAAACATCACTTATAGTAGAAAACCTTTTTGCTGGGTTCATCTTTTCTCTTAAATTCTTGTGAGTCACGTCCAACTGCTCCACTGAGGACAAATTAAATTACTTTGCTGATGCTCCTGATCTGCTTCAGTTGCTATCATCCCCACTATTTCAGTCTCTGCCTCTTTTTGTTGCACTTGTATAATTCCTTTAATAGTGTGAAAACATATGTGCTGTCTTCCCTGGTTTCTGTGTTTCGAGCAGGTTTTGTTTCAAATCACTGGATAGATTTCATGGGGACCATGCTGAGCCAGGCTACAGTATCAGTAGGTCTTTAACATATTTTTAAATTCATCTCTGCAGAAGCAGATGCATGGCACCATTCTGCAGCTCTTGTGTGTCCTGCTATCATAGTAATTACATCATCATGAACTGAAAACATTTAATTAGACCCGAAACCCATATTACAGGGAAGTGGGTGAGGTGACTATAGTTTGGTTCTACAGCACAAAATCAGTTTTTCCATCTTTACAGAACTGACACAACCTTTTCACTTCAACAACACCTGAGCTACTAATCAATTGTATTAGTTGTGTAAAAAATAAATAAAAAATGCCATGCCTGTGTGACTGTCAACTTGTTTTGACACACAATCTGCTTTTTAGAGGAATCGTACAAATTGAGTCAACAGTTAAATAAATAACAGCCCTGTCCAAAATGTCCTGCTCCACATGAACTAAGCAATAGTGTGATTAGTTGTGACACAATTAGGATAAAGCACATCATGCAAACATCCAACCATCTTAAACTGATCGAAAGCTGATCTTTGCAGACAGCAAATATAACAGCTCACACATCACAACAGACAACTGGACCCAAACAGAGGTCAGTAAACGCAGCGTTTGACAAGACAACAAAGTACAGGGTGACCCAAAAAACCAGGAATTTTTGAAGTGCGTATTGGCGAACATGTGCAAGTGGCACCACTGCGAGACAAAAATGGAAATTCCATCATTGTTTCTTAAATGGCATCTTTTAAGGTTTCAATCACTATGAATAAAATATTTTTCTTCCATCACTCTTGGTTTTATTGGATCGTTAAAAGATTCCTGTTTTTTGTGTCACCCTGTATAAGCAGGGCAGTAAATGATTGGAGGAGGTGACGGATGCTGTTATTTAGGTAAATTTAAAGGTATAAAGTATTCATTTAGGTTTTTATTACTCTAAATCTACATTCTGATTTGCTGCTAGTGCAAATTCAAGAAATGCCCTTTTGTTCACAGTACTACTCAAAACAGTTTATTACCTCCACCAGGGACGTTATGTTTTTGCCTACAACATTATGAAAAAACTAATGAACAGATCTCAGTAATTTGTTTTTGGATGGATAAGAAATTACCAAAGTAACAAATGATTACTTTTTAGTTAACATCAAAGGATGGGATACTATCTGACAAAATCCAAAAGTCTCAGAAAATGCCTCTCTCTCTCTTATACTGGCTGAATGTTTTAACATGACAGTGCTGCTATTACACCACCAGAAGGAAACAGTGTTCAGTCTATAACATCAGTACAGTTGGATCGTGTCTTGGCAGAGGTTGGTGCTCATTGAGTGTTTTCTAGTATTAGCTGCTCAATAAGCCATAAATTAATAATTGAGTAGCTCTGATATTTGAATTATTTTGGCACCTTTTGTCCTGTTTTGTCTTTCAACTGAATATAAAATTCTACATTATCATTTGGTTGTAACTGGCCTATAACAGGTAAGAGTGTGTCAGACCATGGATTGTGACTCTAGCCCCAAAAGATCATCAAATCATATTTTGGCCAGATCAGGACCCCTGTTTCATTCTGCTTTTGTCCCCTTGTGTCTGAAAACACCCCACAATAAATACAGTTGTAAAATAATGCAGCGTTCAGGTCCCGCGATTTGAATTTTCTGTCCAATTAAATCTTTGCTTAGGTTGAGGTTGGATGGTGTTGGAATTAAACGACACCAATCCAAAAGACATTTTTCACAGCAGACATTTTGACATGTTGTTACAGGAAAAGCACAGGTGTAATTTATAACATTTAAAAATGAGCTCATTCGTTTCAGGGTGGCTTGTCCTCTGATCCTTGCATTGTGCATTGTGACTCAGTCGTGACTTACCGGGACACATACGGATACTAAGCCATCGTTAATAAAGCTTGCTTCATTCATGCTGTTCCTGCTGCGACAAATCCAAATGTCTGCTGGTTAGACCAAAACTGTAACTTCTCCCACTGAGGCAGTGACTCCTCAAAACCAGAGGTCATAGGAAAAGGGACAATGACGATGGAAGGAGGCTGATTATTAGCTTCTTAATTGAAAAGGGAGTTTTACTGAGTTGCAAAATATCTTTAATCCTACAGCAGTATATATTTAGCCCTCTTTTCAAAAAACAATTATTTTCTCCAACAAAGCTGTGCACAGTTTTCTCTCCAGACCATTTTACTAACAAATAACTTTTTATGATCCAGCAAAAACATGCAAATGTCTCATGCAGCTGCACACTGAAGACAGTCTGCAGAAGGCAGCATGTGGGGTGTGTGTGTGTGTGTGTGTGTGTGTGCGCTTACCATAAACACAGAAGTCTCTACAAATTTTAATTGGAATGCACCAATGAAATATTAAAATCATATTATGCTGCTCTGTCTGTAATGCAGTCACTTAAAGACCTGATGTATTGCTGAAAGTGAAAAACACATCTCTGCTAAACATGTTTTTTCCTCTGGCACATATAGAATTACATTAAAATAGGTTGTGTCTCTTCACTAAAGAGTTTAATCATATCTGGACATCATGGTATTTGTGTGAAATAGCTTGTGCTTTGTAAGTGCTAACAGGCCTGAGAGTGGAGAAAGATGCATACGACCATTAAAGCGTTTTCCTCTGCACTAAGCCGACGAAGGTAACCAAGAACCACGGCGGCTGTAGGATGTATTTTTATGGCGTTGGCATAAATGAGAGCATTGACACTTGTTATAAGTTTGGCTCAGCTGTGGGCTTTAATGAGCATTTTTACAGCATCTAAGATAGAGGTGCACAATTTTCGACAAAGGCCTGCATATGTTATTTGTAAATTATTCAAAAAGTAGTGTTTTAGCCACACAACCTATTTTCTAAGTCAGTCTTTGGAGAGAGACTGTTATTCGAAGAAACATGGTACTCATCCAAACTTTAATGGTGCCCAGTTGTTTACAAAAACATTCAGACCGCTCTCAGCGAGAGCCTGATTGTATAACATTTTTACTGAGGGCTGCACCCTTAGCTCCTTCTGACAGCACAAGCACTCACTTGCTGCTATTATGAGGAATTGCATGGCAGTTAGTTCTTAAAGTCAAATTGAAAGCTGGTTAATTATTACACATTAAACCATCAGATACGTGAAATACTCTAATGATCACACTGCAGCGTATGAGGCTGAAAGAAGAAGCTGATTAACTTAATCAACAGGAAACTATTATTTACGATTTATTACTGATTACGATTTATCATTTTTCAACCAATGCAGCTAAATATTTGCTGGTTCGAGCTTCTCCAGTGTCATGAAGTAATGTGTTTGATAGTGGGACTGGGTCTGACACATGGAATATAAGCTTATACAAAAGATGAGCCAAGTTACTGGGTCTGAAAAGGTTCAAACAACTGCAATACCACTGACGGCCACGAGATGTAGTCTCCAATACAATTGTCGCGATCACTGGGGCGTTTATGAAGGAAACTGAATATAAATGTGATAGTGCCAAATGGTGCGCACTCACAGACGGTGTAGTTTGCTACATCGCTAAAGAGATGCAGCCCTTTAACACCACCGAAAAGCCGGCATTTCGACAAATGTTCCAAACATTTGACTGGCGGTACGAATTGCCAGGGAAAACAGTGTCACGGCAATTCCACAACTGTACAACAATGTGAAAG
>OOFC01033494.1:40587-61630 GCA_900323345.1 Pseudochromis fuscus | reverse complement strand
CTTCAACAGAGGCCTAAGAATAGAGGCTGTCATCTCCGACAGCAGCCGTGGTCAACAGCAACACCACGTTCAACCATGATGTGTGTGTTAGTGTAACACTGTGTGTGTTAGTGTAACACTGTTAGTATGTTAGTGTAACACTGTGAGTGTTAGTGTAACACTGTTAGTATGTTAGTGTAACACTGTGAGTGTTAGTGTAACACTGTTAGTATGTTAGTGTAACACTGTGAGTGTTAGTGTAACACTGTGAATATGTTAGTGTAACACACTGTGTGCATGTCAGTGTGACAGTGAGTGTGTTAATGTAACACGCTGTGCGTGTAGGTGTAACCATACAGTCTATGGGTGTAACACAGTGTGTTTGTGTTGGTGTGACACAGTGTGTATGTTGGTGTAACATAGTGTGTTAGTGTACCACAGTGTGTGTTAGCGTAACACACTCTGTGTGTGTGTGTGTGTGTGTTGGTGTAATACAGAAGCTTCTATTTCCAGGTCTGAGTCCTGATCACTTCAGCGTACATTACCAAACCACAGAAAACAAAGAAGTCCACTTGTTGCCAGATGACCTGAATGACCAGCGGGAGGGTAAATATAGGATCCATATGTACTGGACTAATAAATGAGGCTGCCGGGCCTCAGCTGCAGCAGGTATCATAGTCAGGGATTAGCCTGAAGCTATTTTTATGACTCTGGAGGCAGAGGAAGAATGATGTGTCCTTCATGCTGCTCTACCTTTCACACCTTTCTGTAAATGTTAAACCGAGTCCTCTCAGTTGTAAAATCTCCATCATAGTTTCCTCAGATCAGACGGTCTGTGACTGTTAACCACCAGAAAACCTGCACAGAGCTGAGCTGAATGCCAGAGTTAACCAGTGAATATGTTACAACCTCCACACGTCTCTGGCTGTTACACTGTCAACAACTGTGTTTACTGCTGGAAACTGAAGTTAATTAGACAGTGATTTATTAGTGATGGTTAAAGTTAAATCCAAGGTTAACTTTAATTTGACACACTGTAAAATACAAAGGGATGAATATTTGGCCATGATACACACAAATTAATAATATTGTAAATAAAATCTAATTTCCTACAGATTGATGGTTAAACAGATGTCTGTCTTATTGTTGAATACAAATTTAAAAAAGACTCTTAGTATACACATATATCTAACAGGTTTACTTATTCTTGGGGTTGATTGGTAGTAATACGTTTTCAAAAGGTACAGGAAAGGTAAATATAGAAGTCTCCTATTAAACAATGGATTTTATTTAATTTAAATGTTTTTTCAAAATCTATTTTGCCATTATTGTAATATTGAACTACTTTATTATTATTATTGTTATTTTAGAATAGTAATATTTTCAATTTAGTGTAACAGAAAAAAATCCTCCGACTGATCATAGGTGTTGATATTACTAATTGTGAGTAATGCTCCAGGCTCAAGATGATCAGAAGTGTTATTGTCCACAACAAATCCTTGACACTGAAGGTCTTAGCACACAGCAGCTCGCCGTCCAGGCTCCACTGTGTCACCTGATATGTGATCTGTTGGATTCTCACTCCACAAACAGACTCTCGTTCAACTCAAGAGGCAAAAGAAAAACTGTGGAAAGTCATTTGTCAAGTTGGAATCTCAGTGGGTGTTTTTGGATCAGTGGATCATTTTGTGAATGTGACAGTGTCGGTTTCACATGATGTTTCCACCTGGATCGTGTGACGTGGAGCCAGAAGGTTCAGAGGAACGACCACGCCACTGGAAACACTAACTGGAAACACTTGGATAAGTAATTACATATTATATGTTTTTAATTTGGACTCTTGGTTCAGTGAGTGTTGGGACATCAGCTTATAAAGCACCTTATTACATATTTGAGTTACATGTTACTGTACCTGTTTACTGCATTACTTTAAGACAATTTATAGTTAATGTTTTCATAGAATTTTATTTAGTTTTTTACAAATGTGTTTTCTAAATTTTTTTATTTATTAGTTATTTTTTATTAGTGTTATTGTTTGAAAGGGAGAATGTACATGTAAGGGATCTTCTCTTTTAATAAAGGCACATTTATAAAACTTACACAAAGACTTAAAATGTAATTATCACTGTGTTTATTGTGAAAACGATCCACAGTTCTCCAATAGGCAGGGTTTTTTTTTCATATATAGTTGATTTAAGAGGTGTTGCACAGTCAGAGCATGCTCTCAGACATACTGTAAAATCCTATTGTTAGTGTGAGTTAATGATGTCATATTTACAACTAAATATAAAGTTACAGCCTGTTGATAACACAGTGCTGAGTGCAGCTGAAGGCTCAGCTCATGTGCTGTGGACTTCAAGGTGAACACACATGTTTTGACTTCAGGAACATGCTGATATTCAAAGTTTGCAGACTTGTAAAGCTGAAACTAAAAGAAGTGAATGACAACACTCACCTGGTTTCTTGACAGGCTCTGGCATCCTGAACAATCTCCTGTGTGTGACTCACTGTTTCCTAACAGTCTGCTGTCTCTCCAGCCCTTCTTCTTTAATACTGGTCCTCACAGCCTGCCCTCCTCCACGAACCATCCCACCTCTCCTGACGTCCATTTTTTCTAGGCCTAACACAATGTCCAAAAAAACAATAACCACCCACTCTCACTCCCCATCAAAGCTCATCCCATCTCTGACCCGGCCCCCACCCCCACCCCCAGTCACGTCCGACCCCGGGCTATATTTCAACCATCCTCTCCTCCGGCACCTCGGCTGAATGATAGGCCTTGAGAGGGAGGGGAAGAGATGGAAGGCGGCGGTTAAATTTAGATCTTTGTATCCAAAAACAGTCTGTGCTGCACCCTGTTACCCTTTAAGTCAAATAATGAACACAAAGTAACACACTACACCATGTCACACTGTGTAGTCAGGGGAAACAGCAGGCAGAGAGAGATGTGCTGCCTCTTCATCAGGTTGCCATTGTAAATGAGAATTGGTTTTCAATTGACTTACCTGGTAAAATTAAGGTTAAATAAAACATAAAATACAGAGACAGAGGATTGTAATGACACTATGACAGAGAACACAAGCTGTTGGGAGAAGATATCAAAAAGTCCAACAAAAGCAAAACACACAAAAAAAATCCCAAACTCAGGGAATATAAAAGATGAGCAGGAACACAGGCTGGTGAACAGAAACACTGACCAAATAAAAGAGAGTGACAACACTACATACATGCAGACAGCAATTTATGAACAATAAGACACAGTGTAACACAAAGTGTGTGGTTAACAAAATAAAACAAATGCTGCACTATAACTATACTGTACTATACCACACTACACTGCAATGCACTACACGAATATACTATACTTGCTATACTGTATTATACTACACTGTACTATTTGTAGTGTATGTATATATATATATATATGTATATGTATACATATACACACACTACTATGCTATACTCACCATGATTACTACAATCTAGTGCATACTGCAAAAAATACTGTAAAATAACAGAAACTACGCAGTTTGTAATTGTCCACATTTAGGATAATATTTGTAGATTTATGAAGTCTTGGGTCTGTAATTTTTTGTGTTTGGTGTTTAATACTGTATAATAATGTATATTTACACAACATTTAAAATATAAAATAAAAACACTTTCATGTTTCATTAAAAAAATCTATCACCGTAATTATCACAAATTGTGTCAAATGCTTGAAAAGTATTTATCATGTAAATAGATTCTATCTATCTATCTATCTATCTATCTATCTATCTATCTATCTATCTATCTATCTATCTATCTATCTATCATGTTGTATTGTGTTGTGTTGTATTGTATTCAAGGCCATGTATTTTATGGTCCCACCTGTTAGTTGTGGATATCAGTTACAAGTTGACCATTGTGTGGAGCTGTTGGCTCTTGGGACACCAGGTGCTGGAGAGAGCTCATGTTCACACACTACACGCCACGTATCAGGAGAGGGTTACTGCTTAGTACTACACTCAGTATTACACACATTTTAAAATGTTATTTTATTTGCTGAGCTTAAATTAATCTGAAAACGAAGTTTATGAAAAAATAGTTACTTCCTGTGTTTGCGTTCAAAGAGAGGTGTGGTGCTGTGGTTGTAGTTAAGTTGATAAAGAGTCTTCAGATATTTTTTTTAACCTACCTTGTTCTGTAAATTGATGAATAATAATCTCATCAATGAGACAACACAGAGAGGAAATAGATGGATGCAGAACTTCATGACCTCCTTTCGTGGACTTTTGACAGGAACCTTCCCGATGTGTCTGTATGTTGTTTCCACCCACTGTGGGCAGAGAGCTGGTGTCTGTAATGTGTCAGGATGCACAGGCTGATGTTTGTAAGTACGAGGTGACGAGCCACTTCACCTCCACAGACATGTGTTAACCTCATAGTTCCTCATACTTCAACAATTACATCTCAGCTTTAGGTACAGTAGGTCCTCTGGTTCAACTTCACACTGCTTCTTTTTTGTGTTGAAATCTCATCAATTATCTTTGTAAATTTACAACATGCATACACAGAGGAACACTTTATTTTCTTATAAGCAATTGTTAATTATAACATACAGAGTTTCATCTATTTGTACAGACCATCTCTTATCAATGTGATTCTGGTTTCTACCCTAAACACTGGTCACTGCTCAAAGTTGGTCTAATTTAAAACGCCTTTCTGTCTTTTGTATTTCTTAAATATAAAAGTGTCATGTAAATATGTACATACAGCAACATTAACCACAGTTAAAAGAGAACTTAAGCATGAGTGTCAACACATTCAGAAGAAGGTTGGAGTTACATGAAGAAAAATCTGACCTTTAATTTCTAAAACAGTTCAAAAAAACCATAAAAAGAATATGCATTGATACCACATAAGTCTGTTGTATTACCTGTTGTAAGAACAGCTTTGGGAAGTAAACTAAGATAACCTCATATTTATCTGACATACATGAGAGTGGCACCAGTCTTTGTCCCAGTACAGCCAATAAACAATAACCTCACAGAAACTAAACACAAAATAAAAACAAAAACAAACAAATCTACATGCATTTCAGCAACAAGAACAAGGTTTTGTAAAGTTTATCCTGATTCAGAAATTATTATCTTGAGGATGTTCATGACAGTTTGCAGTGGCTCTGCAGTTTTAAAGGTGGAACAGGTCACTGACAGTCACTAATGGTATGAATGGTCATGCTGGAGGATGTTGTTTACAGTACTTAATTTTATTGGAGGATAAAGAGGGATGTTTCTGTTATTTATTCAGAAGATTGTTTTGAGAAATTAGTATCAAACTTAGTTTTAGCCACATGTGCCTAATAAACTTCACAAACAGGAAACAGTTATGTATGAAACAAATTTCTATACACATTTACAAAAGACATGTTCCACATTTTATTTGCTGATTTGAGTATTTTCAGACACTTCCTGTGATGTTGTGTCTGTACACTGGACGACGTGTTGGAAGGAAGAGTCTTTGTGGATTTCCTCGGTCCATAGTTTCCCGCTGCATTAGCTCGTACTCACTGTACAGATGTAATAATTCATATAATGCTATTTACCAGATTGATGAAGGTTGAGGAAGTATCTACACTAACACCAGAAACTACAACTAATGTCGCACCTGCTCCATCCTGACCTTTCCCTACATGTAAGCTTTCCTCTCTAGATGAGTCTTCCCCAGAACCTCATCGCTGAACTGGTACGTCAGCTTCTTCTTGATCTTCTTCACCTCTCCAGTTTTGCCGTAGTTGCGCAGAGCTCGAGCCATCTTCTGATAGGTCATTTTTTTGCGGTTTCCCTTCTGGATTCCCCAGCGATGTGCCAGAGCCTCTTTGTGTTTGGAAGAAAACTGAAATGTCCCTTTGTCTCTGTCCACCCACCAGATACTGTCCTTCATGTCGCCGTTCCTCAGCAGGTCCAGCAGGAACTGGTACAGACGGATCTTCTTCTTATTGCCTGTGGAAACATCAGAGTGATGCAACATTAGAACTGATGTAAAGATTCAGAAATATCATTTTATATGAATACAAAACACAAGACAATAAATAAATGCTTGTATCACTGCAGTTCAGCTCTGCAGAGTTTAACTCCAACACATCAGTGAAGTAAGAAGACAGAGGTTGCTGGAGACTCTTCAGGTCTTTGACATGTAGAAACTTTTCAGGACACTTTGATGAATACGCAAAACAACGCCTTCAAATTCTAAGAAACACTGACTCTGACAGATGTAACCTCCATGACTCATCTGTTTCTTTTCTTTCAGCAAAGTCACAGTGCAACGTTAACACTGAGGTTATAACAGAGTAACTGTCTCTGGAGTCAGTTCACCTACAGGTTTATAATGCTGGAGGTCTGGTGGGTATTTACATCACTGTACATGATTACTGACGCTACGTTTACTGAGTATCTCATTTGTACAATTCCTGACATGTTATTGTGCTCAGGCTGTTTGAACTGCACTGTAATATGACTGTCTTCTGGTTTAACTTCAGTTTTTATTGACGATGAAACCATCAACAAGAAAACACCCAGTGAGCACAAACCTCTGCCAAGGCATGATCCACAGACATGTGACAGGTGTGTGTGCCCACTGTGTGCTGTGTCCACACTATCATTCTGCAGCTGTGGGTAGATGTGTAACAAAACCCTTAAAAAAAGATAAGAGATGGGAATTTTCTGGGAATCTATCCTCTGATCATGCTACTAACGGGCAAACAAAGAAACCAACTCAGGCAAAAACAGAACCTCCTGAGTGAAGAAAAAGAAAAAGTCAGGTCTCTGAGTACAGATACTTTTCATAATTCATAAGAAATCCTGAGAGTCTGCTCGATGAGACACCTGATAGTCGCTGTTAGTCGAAATGCAAGGTCAGTTATAAGAATCGTGGTGTTGCCCCTTTGGTTATCTTTGAGATTTTCTTTATTCCTCACATTACAAACAACCTAAAACAACCACTTTGAAAATGTTACAGGCGCTGCCACCTCAGTGTAGCAGACTCTACTCGGGCTCATGTCAAATCCTGAGCCACCAAAAGAGGAAGCGCGGAGAATGTTTAATAAGTCAGCAAAACATGTTTAACTGCAAAGAGAGAAAGACATCACCCAGAAGTACGAGGTCCACAGACACAGAGACTCAGAGTGAGTCAGTCCTGCTGTGGTGGACATTACTATTCAAACAACAAGCTGCTGACTGCAACACTTGTCAGGAGGAACTTGGTCAAAATAGATTTCTGTCTCATTAGAAACTTAAAGGTTCGCCAGCTTTTATTTTCCTGGTACTCAACATGTGCTGTTTCTATAATCCCATAATACATTTAAAAATCCAGCCACGCCTGCTAATCTATAACCAACAACAACCTCTCTGAGGTTTTACAGCCCAGTTCTGTTGAACATGCAACAACAACCATGTAAAAAGGAGCTGCAGTTTAGATCTGAACCTAAAACAAAGCTGATGTAAGTCAGAGACAAGCCTCTTAATGCCAGCAAGACAACAGCCAATAAATACACAGAGGGACCAGCTCAGTATTAAAGGCTGTCAGTGGTGATGGTGTTTCATATTTTATCACTTAACATGATCATTCAAAACCAAAGTAACTTATCATGTTGGTTACCATCATATTAACAACACATACATGTCCTTACATGTACAAGCGTTAAGTCAAAGGAAACTGGACCTGCTTCAGATTCAAGGATCTGGGACTTAGCAGGATCTACAGTGACCTGGATGACTGGGAGTTTTTACATGTCCTGCACAGTTGGTGTGTCTTAAAGTGTCCGTGTTAACTGCTCCATGAAATGTAAATCTGCTTCCTCACCCAGCTCTCCGGGAGTCACATAAGGGACTCGGTCTCTCAGACACTCCTCATCGGACACCTCCAGAGGGGGACTCCTTCCTCCGTGATCCTCATCATCAGAGCTTCGCTGGGACACGTGTGGGTACACAGACCTAGAGAAGAACGCTACCTGCAACACAACAATCACAAAGTTATTTCATTTGGAGGTTATTAGTCATTTGGAGGAAACATCCAATCATGTTGCTTCAAGGTTTAAAACTTCTCTGGTTATTACAGGTGGACAGTAACGTCTGAGTAACACTGCATCAATTCAACAGTACAGAAAAACAGGTTGGGGAATATTAGTGTCTTTAAATCAGGAGACAGAATTATAAACTTCAGAGACAATGGTATTGACCAGTGGAGAGTAACTAATTACATTTATACAAGTACTGTAGTTTATAGAAGATGTGCTGTAAATGTATTCTGTAATTAACTCCATAAAGACCAACTACAGCTATTAAATACACTTTTATACACATTTCTCCAAACTTCATTGGATAATTAAACTTTTACTGTTAATATTTTAAAGTATATATCACTGTTAACAGCTCTGTAGTTTTATTAAGGCCAGGTTTAAAATGCAGAAATCTTCCCTGGAGAGGAGGATTTTTATAAATTCAGTAATGTGAAATGGTTTTCACATGTTATCCTCCACCTTACATTCAAACCAAACATTTTTTTATTTTTAATCCTTCCATGTGTGACACCTGAAACACTTTGGGAAGATTTTGCATTTAAAGAACAAACAAACCTGCAGTTAGTCCCTTCAGAGAGACACATGTTTCAACGGGTGTATATCACACTGGTGTCACCACACACACACACACACACACACACACACACACACAGTGAAGTGAGGTGAAGTGAAGTGGGGGTTTCTGGTGAAACGTTCTCACTGTAAGTGAAAGAGTTTGGACGAATTTCTCTCTGCTTGAGCTGTGATGTGTAGATGCTGCTGTCACATCCTCTCATGGAGGACTCCCACAGACACACTGTTTTCACATGACACATTTTAACTGGGCCATCTCCTTTCTTCCAAACACACAAACACTGTTTACATTGTTAAAATGGCAAAGGGGAAATTTGCCCGGCTCACGTGTGAAAAACATGAACAATAAATCATGTGACCTGGCAGCACATGAGCTCCGTGGATGGTTGGTGAAGAAATACAAAAACAAATTGTGTTGTATAAATGTATAGTATCTGGATCTGTTTCACACATTCTGTGGAATATTACGTGAAAGTTTGGAAAAGCTCCAAAATAAATAACTTTGTTTTGTACATCAACTCACATGTTTACAGGTTTATCATTTCTGTGAAATGCTCTTTTAATTGAACTTGTTTAAAGTCACATTTTAGATCAAACACACATATATAAATGTTCTGGTGCTAGTCTGCACAACATGAGTCTGTAACGATGGAAGTGCAGAAGCTTCGAACTGAAAACGTTGAAGTGGTTAAACGCTCTGTTCTCAAACACTGTCCAAAAGCAGAGATCTGTGTTCTAGTTCACTGGTTCACAACTGGTGGGTTGAAGGGTGGAGATAATTCTGAGTGAACTGAGCTGACTCTTCACAGCCTGTTACAAGAAAATGATCTTTTTCAACTGAAACATTAAGGGAAAAAAATTAAATTAAATTAAAGACTTTCTTGAAACTTCCTGACTTTTATCCTTAAAAGTTTTTGATCTAGCAAAATCTTTGATTTAAATTCTAACTGTGAAAAATGTTGAGTTTTAGATGTTTTCAGTGGGTTAAAAAGATACTTAAGGATTTGAGGTGTAGATGGACACTGTACCAACATCAGTGTGTGTGTGTGTGTGTGTGTGTGTGTGTGTCATGACATCTGGGTTTTTTAAAAATATTTTTACCACCCTGGCAACAACAGGCCTTGTGTCCTGTCAACACTTTGATTAGTCAAAGTTGTATTTCCCAGGAAAGGTTTTTTCAATCGTCATCACTTCAACAATAATTAGTTTTAAGGATGTGTGTATGTGCGTGTGTGTGTGTGTGTGTGTGCGTGTGCGTGTGTGTGTGCGTGTGGCAGGAGGACTCACAGGAGGCTGTAACAAATGTGGATGTGCCCCCAGGTTTGGGTCGAGCAGGTTTTCGGCCTCGTATCGGATGGGGTCGTGTCGTATGAGGCCAGGCGGGTGGAGCCCCTGAACGCTCTGCAGCTCTGTGAAGTTGGACTCTGGAAGGTTTTCAAACTCTGTCGGGTGCACGTGAGGGTGGGTGTGATAGTCCCAGTGATCTAAATACAGAAGGTGACAAACTGCATGAGGGCCGCAGCCTGGTGTCATTTTTAACCATCAGATTTTAACCCCAGTCCAAGAAACTGAAACACAGTTTTTCTCTAAATATTAATTCTATAATATTTAAAGAACATTAAACCAGTCATGCTGCACTGTTACCAAACTGTTTACTCTGAATTTGTTTTCTTACTTGTTGCTTTTGTTTGTATTAAATTTTAAAAGTTCAAGTTTTCAGTATTTTAAATGTGACCATAGAACAGGAAGACCAAACACAGAGGAACAAATAGTTTACATGCAACTAATTTAAAATGCAGTGCATAAAATATATATATATATAAATCTAAAGCCATTTCACACATTCACTGCATTTAAAATAATTTCCGATAATTTATGATCTATTAGCATATGCAGTATTTTAGTTTTCTGAGTGTGTATAGATATAGATATAAGCTATTTAGATATTTTTATCCCAGTGAAAAATGCAGCTCACCCACTCTCCCCCCTGTTTCACTTGTTTTGGTGCAACATTCAAAACAGTTGATTATAAGAGAAAGTTTGGCTCCTCTCTGAATGTACAAACTCCCATGGGGCGAAAGTTGTTCTATGTCTGTAGTTATAGCGGCCGAAAGAAATGGCATCTGTTTCCTGTGTTCCATACACCCCGATGCGGTGCGCTCCAGCTGCACACTGTCAAATCTTTTTATGTACAATACACCAGAACAGCCTGAGTTACCACATTAGACCAGAAAACGACAGATGACTGGAAGCAGATTATTTTCCTTTTTATGATTTAGATTAAGAACATTAAATTGAAAATAAGGTTTTATTTCAGTGTATGTACTTTATCACAATAATTCCTACAATAATTATATGTTTGTTTGGGTTTTTTTGCATTTTAAAATGTTTTAAATTTAACAATCACTCACCGTACTTTAAAAGATGAAGCAGCTTTTTAAATTCAAACACTTCATGTGAGACAGATTGGATGTTGAAGTAAAACTCACCTGCCTGGATATCTGCATCTAGAACATATGGATTATAATATTCTGCAATCTGATGTCTGTAGATCTCAGCATCGTACATGTCTTCTGTGTGCTGCAGGAGAAAACACAAAATGGTTTTAGAAACAACTTCTCATGGAAGTGAAATCTTTTACCAGAGCCGTGCGTGAAAACATGAATTATACCATCAGATCCTTTAAAGGAAAAATAAAATACTCATCCTCTGTGTTTTATAAAGTCTTTACATTACCTCTAAATACACCCTCAGTTACAATATGGTGAAACAGTATTTGTGTTGTAAGACATTTTCTTCTCTTGCCTCCACTTCTGAAACTCTCAAGAACTTTTGAGTTTCATTTTCATGTTGCTCACAGTATAAAAGACTCTTAGAATTACTGTCCTGTATTCAAATAGTAGCAGAGTAGAGACATTAACACATCTAATGTCAAATAAAATATGTTTCTAACACAGATGAAGTGTTTGTGTTTAATGCCGCATTAAAAAACAACCCATCAAGAATCTTTTTTTAATCCTCGGATGTTGGAAATGATCCAGAGCGTTTAGATAATAATAAATGAAATGATACTTACAGGAGGGATGAGGTAGCTCTCCATTCTGTATGGATGCAACATGGAGACCGACTCTCAGATGCTTTGCTGGAAAAACGCTCTCACAACCTTTCAAAACTTTTGCGGCACCATTGCACAATGTTTCAAAATTTCCTCTCAACGAAAACCAAAGATGTCTCCCTCTCTCTGATTGTATAGGACGAGTTTATGAGCTGAGCTGCTCTGTGAGGCCTTCGTCTGTGTCAGATAACATGAAATAAACAAAGCTCGCTGTGGAACATGAAGAAGGAACTTTTGACTTCTGTAAAATGAGTGTGGGTGGGAGCATCAGAGTGTGTCTGCTACAGGTTCCTGGCCATTGATGATTTGTCGGGGGAGACCATGAAACTTCACATTTATCAGGGTTTATACTCTGTCCCCTCCCTCAGCAGCCAATCAGCATTGAGGACTCTCCTCACTGTCAGTCTCTCTCCAACAAGTGTCCAACAGGTGAAACACACTGGTCACAATCGATTGGTAATTATTTTATTCATTCCCTTTAAAATGTGTTTTATATAAATAATTTACTGCATAATAATGTAGCTGTACACAGATATAAAAATAATATGAATTGATGTTGCTGATGCTGCTGTATTGAGGGAAAGAATAACAGTAATGTAACAAGTTGCAAAAGGTTGTAAGTTACATTATATTTCAGAAAGTGACAAACCATTTCATAAACAGCTAAACAAACTGTGGTTAGTTTTTAGGAGAATACACTAAACTCTGGGTTTTTTTTAGCTCTTGGTTTCACACACAGAAACAAAAAGCACTAAGATGAATCCAGGAAATAAAATGTGCTGAAAAGATGAGACAGATTTTTACAGTTCACCTGCACAACAACAGGAATAAGACAGAGGACAGAGTGTAAACCAGTGTGTGAGCGCAGACCTGAAACTAACTGAAAGTCACTGTGAACCAACATGACTAATACAAGCTCTTTGGTTCATGTAAATATAAATTCGTAGAGGAAAATGTTGCCCACACACACACACACACACACACACACACACAAAGCTGGTAGATAAGATAGATAAGGTGAAGGTACAGTATCTGTGCTGTAACCACACTGAGGTGAATGGAGATTAAGATTATCACACAGAGAAAACACTGTTCCTCACAAATACTCAGGATTCACTCATCAGTCCTCTGCATTAAACTTTACTCAGTTGTTTTGTTTGATGTGTTTTCATAAGACATCAGAGTAAAATATGCAGACAGGGAAACTTGGATAGAAAATAGAAAAACCCAAGGTAGACTCATCATAAAGTCAAAAAACAACACTGCATATGTTGGCTGCAGGTTTCTGAACATTTCATGTCAGTGGTAAGAACTAAAAATAAATTCCTGTTTCCCAGATGCCAAAATAACGGCTGGAAAGTACAGTCGCATGAATCCAAAAAACAAAAAGGAGTGTGTATTGTTGTAGAGTTTATAGTTATAGAGATAGAGTGTGTATAGTTAGAGTGTGTAGTTATAGTGTGTATAGATAGATCTGCCTGTGTAAGAGGAAGAGTGGAGCTCTGTGATAAGGCAACAAGCTGAAAATATTACCTGCATTAAAATCAAAATACTGAAGTTATCTTTGTCTTCTAACCACAGTCAGTGGGAGCTGTGAGCTCAGCAGTAACATGGTCACATCCTTTAATACTAAACACACACACAGTGATTATCACTGGAAAAATTCCCTCATACTCAGACTGTACATATTTATGTTTTGGTGCATGTTATCATGTTGTCTGCTGGGAAACAGGTGTTTTAGACAATCCTTTAGTGTATTCTGAAATGTAAAAGTATTTGATGGATATGTCCCTCACTACTCACTTCTCCCTCCAAACTAATGTGAAATCATAATTATCTCCGTTTGCTGTTCAACACTCAGACTGTGGTCGACCTCCGACCAGCTTCTTACTGTAATCGCAGATGAACTGAAGACAGTCACAGTGTTGTTTTCCAGCAGTATTATTACACACTGAGCTGCATTGTTCCTTTAACAACAGTCCTCTGTGAAGACTAAACATCATCTTGTTTTCATCACTCTGAAGGGACTGAAACATAAATTGGATTTTACTAAAGTGTCAGCATTGATTCAGTTAAACAAATAATCTGTTGTCCACTCAGTTCATCATCACTTAGTAAATAAAAGTGTGTGTTTTATCATTTCTCATATATTTTAAACATACTGTAAAACACTCTGGAATAAATCATCCTAAAAACATACATACAGTAACATATTTTCTGAATAGTATTAATGATTTTATTAGATTATAATTATTAATGTTGATATAGGCCTAAGAGAAATTAATTCATCTGTGTCATAAATACCTTGAGTCTACATATTAATTAGTGACTAAATCTTAAAATTGAATATGAGGGAGTAGCGTTCACTATTTTTCTCAGAAACACACTAATGTAGAAAAACAATGTGCATTAAAATAAGCACAGACACCTCTAAGAAATGTACAAGTGATTATTTAATATGAAAACCTTTTACTTTTTAAATAAAACCTTACACACTGTTGAAGTAAATTTTTTAACAAGATTGTACCATCAATAATGTGAATAATAAGTGCGGGGGTTTTTTTTACAACACATGTCTACAAGGCAAGAAGATTTAATGACAAACATTGAACAGGATTAAATAAAAAACACTTTAAGTTCCTGAGAAAAGGCATTGATTTGACCTTTTAAATTTAAATCATTGTGTTTGAATATTGAATAAATAGATGGTCACTGTTGTACCTGCTGAAGATTGATTTAAAAATTATCTGATTAAGTCCAGTGATGCTGTTTTCTATTGTAAGATTTATTTTATCTGTTCTGACTGATTTCAGTCTTGTGTTTTTTTTGTTTTTACAAAGCCCTCTCCCAGTGTCTGTTTGTTTTCCTCGTGGCCTGAGAGATGAAGCACAGAGACTCTTCACATGCACAACAACACTGACATATTCTATAAATGAGGAACTGGAAACTTGTCTTTCAGATTCAGTTCCTTGAAGGTTGCCTTTAAATGAATCCATTTACGTGTTCTTTGGTCAGGATGATCCAAACCTCGACGAGAGCTGCTGCTTATTCTTTTCATTTGTGTGTGACATGGAGGCCGAGTGGGTTCAATCCACTCTTCTTCAACCTGAACACAAAGTCTCAACACAGACGGACTTCAGATTGTCCTGTGGAAATTATTCCCTTCACCATCACACTGAATCCTGACGGCCGCAGGCAGACCACCGTCCTGTTTTCTTACATCTCGGCACAGAGACATTGTTCAGGAGCGATCGTGTAAAACACAAAGCACAGCGGTTCACACACTTTACATAATTGGCATTATTGTGCAACATAGAAACTCCAGCAAACAGATGGTGGCAGATAACACGATGGGCTTTATTACATCAAACTTATTTCCACACAACTCAGCAGAATCATGCTAACACACAAACCAGCTACAAGTTCTTCTTCAACAAACTGTTTCTCACTCCCCATGAAGAAAATAAAGAAATGTAAACCCACTGTTCAATAAACTCTGTTTTCCTACTTTCTGCAGACAGATTACAACATCATAAAAACAACATCAAAACCATCACATGCTGTGACCTGGTTTTCTAAAATATTTCCATTAGTCATTTGCATATGATTTTTACAGTGAGTGACATGGTCAGTAAACCAAAGTGGCCCCTTTGTACCTAACAAACTGATCCTCTTGTTAGGTACAAGAACTAATGTAATGTAGCATCATGTTACATTACACCACAGGGAGATTGACTCTTACAACCATGTGACCAGGGATTTGTATATTATCAATATGTATTTATGTTAATACACAAAACAGCATAAAAACTTCCACTGAAACACAAACAGGTGACACATGGTCCAGTTTTAACTCTGCATGTGTCAGAGGCTGATTCATTCTGTCTGTCACTGGCCCACAGAAGGTTACATTGCACAAAAAAATCTTACACAACATGAGGCAAGCATATGTGAAAAGTAAGGTTTACCCAAATACAAGTTAGAGGCACCTGTGTTATATTTACCCATTTGCATTAGATGCTGTAAACTTACAACAGCTTACAGGGAAATATTGTACTTTTTACTACATGTTGTTCTGCAGCCACAGGTTTCTTCAAATTAAAGTTTACAGAGGCTGTGAAGATGATGCATTGTTAAAATCAAATTAAACATTAAAATAAAGCATATTCAACTACATTTTGCAAAAGAAAAATATCCAAAACAATACTTGAAGCTATAGCTGAACAGCTGCAGTGTCAGAGGCAGAAACATAAAATCATCAGGGAGTTAAACAGATCTAATATTAAACTTTGCCTCTAACACTGATCATATCAGACCAGGTGACTGCTGAATTCTTGTTTATGGTCAAATGAGAAAAGTTTACAAATAAAAAAAAGTTTGATTCTTATTTTAAAAGTCACATAATCACACTCTGATTAACATTTTAATGAGGTATGTTTAGTAATACTTAAAGGGACAGCTCAAACTTTAGTTAAAACCATTTGCGTTGTTTTGACAGTTTCTTTTATTTGTTTGTTTCTGTTTTCTTTCCTTCTTTAATTTTTTAAATTTATTTTAATTTTTTTCTCTTTTTTTTCTTTGTCTTTTTTTGTTTTTTTATCACACATGTTCAAAATAAAGCATTCATTCATTCATTCATTCAATCTTCACTCTCATTCCAGTAACTATGAATCTACATCCAGCAGATGTTTAGCACAAAGAAGTATTGAAGCTGTACACAAACCAAAGTGAAGTTGTGCACAGGGTTGTTTTTTTTATTGTTAAAAAATGATATAATATAGATGTAATAAGGTATAATATTTCACCAATCTTTAAAGTTTTGTGTGGATTTTAGATGTTTGGACTGGGCCAGGCTGGTTCCACTGTTTTCTGTTGGGTCGTTTCATGCTGTACCAACATGTAACATGCAGAATTCAGTCATCATTAATAAACCTTTACTGTTTTTCTTATGACATATCAAAATGTCTGCCACAAAAACGATCTCTTGTGTGAGGCTGAGTGGCTCTGAACAAAACCTCCTAGGGTCTCCTGACCCTCTGAAAAAACAACTTCAACAGACTATATAAATAAAGACGTTGTCGATGTTGATATAAGTTTTGAGGTGTAATGACACTCTGCTCTGTTTCAGTCACACCCCAGGGTGTAATTGAGCCCTTCACAGTTTGAAGTCACACGATACATATCAGTGATTACCAGACTCCACACCAGCACATAAATGGTTACTGTGGCACCTCTGAGGCCTGCTGCGTTCTCATCTCTGTTTCTTATTTTAAGACTTTATTCTACAGGGCACACGGTCTGCTGGTTACTGAATGATTGTGTTACTGTTACAGCTTACTCCACACTAAATGTTATTTCCTGAAGTCTGCCTCATCAACTTTTAGCCAGATAAACCCGAGCCGTGATCATTTCTCAACAGTCTGCATACATTATTCGTGCTATTGTACAGAGTTTTCTGCTGACATTCAGAGTTTGTCTCAGACGAGCAGTGTCTCCCTCCATTCAGTCTCAGAGGATTCTCAGTGCAGGGTCACGAGATTGTGCCCACACTGTGTTGCAGAGGGGGAATGACACGCATGACCACTTACTGTGGAAAACAGGATACAGGGTACGTCGCAACAGGAAGTGTTGCACTCCTCCTCTGCAGAACATCAGTTTGACCAGAATGACTGCAGGTTGATGTCCACACTCTGTAACTCCTGTGGCTCTATTCACATTTCGTAATCGCCTTCGCTCGACATTTCTGAGTCGGTTGAGTAATTCAGTTGAAAAAAAAGTTTTAATGCAAAAAAAAGAAAAGAAAAAGAATCCCCCACACAGAGTGGACTATTCTTCTATATTTTATATCGACTCCATGCAAAAAATACATTAAATCTATAGATTAAACAAAAGTAAAGTCAAAGTTTAAGCATAAAGTTTATGTTCAGTGAAAACTTAACATAAAAGTTACCAAAGTAATAAACAAAACAAAATAACTGAAACAGACTCAAGTCCATATATTTCTCATCAGTTTGCACATTTTAAGTTAATACACCAGCTCTGCATGGAAAAAGTTAAGATTGATAACTAACAACTCTCTCTAAGTGTAAACATGGGTTTGAATAATGCAGCTTAGCAGCAAAAAAATAAACTGTACTGATTTTTTTAAAATTAAAAAAACAGTAAATTCAAGCAAACAACCTACAAAATAAAATACAAATAATTACTGTAGATCAAATGCTTTCATTTATTGATTTTGTCCAAAAACACAGTCAGTACTAAAACACTGTCTGATAACAGCGAGCTTGTTAAGGAAAGTCAGGACCCGCCCACCGTCTGCTGCAGAGAGCAGTCCTGAGTCTTACCGTCATCCTCTGGTCAGTGTCCAGTGCTGAGCTGTGAAGGTGTTCCTACCAGAGAGATGCTGAACTACTGGGAGCAAATTGCCAAAGGTGGTTGAAAAATACAGGCTTTCTATATATCTCTGAATTAGCAGGGGAACTAAAAACTTCCTTAATTCTACCGATTTAGGTTGGTACCATAAGGCTTCTTCTTCTTCTTCTTCTTCTTCTTCTTCTTCTTCTTCCCTATTAAAACAAGAAGGAGACAAACTCTCCCTACCACCGAAGCTGTGAATCCATGTGAACTGCTCATGAGTTCACCTCATTTGACCACTGCTACACTGATAGAGTTTACTGTACTTTAATTACCCATGATCCAAGAAATAATTGGTAATTTTAAGATTTGTTTTCAAGAGAAATAGCTCCTGCATGTTTCTGACGATGCTGTCCTTGAAACATGTTTACAGTCTGAGGTAATAAAGGTTGCAGGTAAACACAGCAGGGGTTATATTCACTGTAAATGGACCTTGTTAACCTCTATCAACTAAAACAATAGATGCTTCCTCTTAATCATTCACTACAGTAGAAGCAGAGCGGCAGAGTTTAAAGAAATATTTCAGCAGTATTTTTGAGAAATGATAGATGCATGACTAATACCTTTTTGATAATTGTGTGCAACAGTATTAAAGCAGGTGTGTCATACATAGCTTTATAATCAATAAATAAATATTTACAGTAAATCAGTTCATTTCTTCTCAGTAAATGAATGAATGGAGCTGATTTAAAAACAGAGCTTCAGCTGATTGTGTTTAACAGGTGAATTATGTCCAGACCAGTGCAGAGTTACAACCTACAAACACTCTGCAGTTTAAATGTTTCTGAGCATCTTTAAGAGACACTGTAACTCATAATTATGTGAAGATGAATCAACATTTTCCAGCGATTAAATGTGTGTGCTGTATGTTGGATAACTGATGGGGTTATGTGGAGTGTATACAAGCACATGGGGAAAATATTCATGCAAATCTTACTTAATTCAATAAAAATATAAAATATATGAGTCAGATGATTTATTATGAACTGCTGCAGGGCTGATTACAGCATGAGCTGCAGTTCACCTGCTGGCCAAAGAAACTGTCACCTTTGACATACAATGCAACTTCACCTGCAAAACATCTTCTCTGACATGCAACCAATCATGTGCAGGATCAGGATAAAAAACAAAACAACAAACAATTCTCCAAAGAAATAAAAAAGAAACAAGTGCATGTTACAGAGAACATTTCAGTTCAGTGGGTGGACAAGGACAGAGAAGGCCCATGTTTCCTGGTTGATAGTCAGCGGAGGTTTCAGTGGCCATCATGTGTTTCACAATGACATGCGAGGGGACATCCAGGCCTCTCACTTCTTATTCCTGATTCCTCATTTTCTCTGGACTCCTCAGACTGGGCCCAAAGTATTATTAGACAAGGGTGAATCACAAGGCACACGGAGACACACACACACACACACAGTTTCCATGTTATCTGACCTGTATCACTCCTCTGCAGTACTTCACCTGATCTGTTTTTTAACCTGTTAAATAATCCTTGAGTTGAACTTTTCATTTAATTTCATTTGTTCCAAACAACACACACACAGAAACATTTACCCATATAAGGCTTCAGGCCTCCATCCCACCAAACAACCAACTTCCTCTTTCTTTAAGTGTTGCTCAAGTCAGACGAGGATGACTCAGTGCGGATATTAATCACATATATATTTTTTGTTATCTTCACATCTCACTCGCCTCAGTCCGCTTCTCGGACTCACAGTTGGTCTATTTTTATAAAAAATTGAGAACTTAAACATTGGTTAAAAACAGAGTCCTGAAAGACCATGTCGTGTTTGTTGTTTGCCTTCAGCTTTGTATTGCTGACATGAGCTGAGACTGGTAATGATACATGTGTTCAATCATTCTGGAGGCTAATGTCCCTGAAACTGTCAATATTAAATATCTAAGTCTTATTTTCCCGTGCTGATCCACAGTGAAGAGATTCTGGCAAATCCAGGTTTATCTGCTGAGTAACTCCTTAACAAGTCCTTCAAGCAGACACACTGAGACACAGGTCACAGTGTAATTGCTGTGGATGTATAATGACATGTTTTCCTGACTGAAATGTCATAATTTATGCAGTGAAGTGCTGTCACATGCACCACCTGGTGGTCAGGCAGTTCATCCAGACAACTTGTTGCACAGTTGAACACTGGCGCTCTGCCACAGGCGAGGGAGGGAGGGAGAGCCGCTGCAAACAGGATGCTACAGAACTTGTTGTGGCTTTCTACAAGCTGCATATTTTAAAAAGATAGCTTATCTTTGCTGATTAGCTTTCTTAGCAATGTTTGTAGTAGAACTGCAGCAAGAAGAAGAAGAATTCAGATCGGTTACTTCAGTAAAACTACCAGTACATGATAAAAGAAAATGGAAGTAAAAGTCCTGCATTTAAATTACAGCTGAAGCTAAAGTACACAGGTGTCACCAGCAAAACCACTAAATTTAGATTGCAGACTGCTAATATTGATGGTTTTATGACCAGCCCTTTGTTGTTGAAGTTGCTGGTCAATGTATCACCTCAGTGTCTCCCAGCCAAGGGTCATCTCTCTCTTCAGCAACACAAATCTGTGGTAATACATTTTTACCTTTTTCCTGATTTTTGGTTTTTTGTCAGATGTTATGTAATTTCACCTCCTGAGAATTCAGTTTAAATGAAACCATCTTTGAAAGTTAGAGGAATATCTCTCTTTTATTATTATTATTATTATGATTATTATTATTATACATGTTATTTGTGGGTGCCTTTCATGACACTCAAGGACACCTTACAATGAGCAGAATAAAAACAGTACAATAAAAGCAATGAAAAAAAAAATCAAATGTATTTAAAAAATGATAATGAGCAGAAACAAACAAACCGAGAAAGTGAGTCAGTGTTGCAGAGGTCGGGGGGGAGTGAG